>JNEY01000007.1:1472037-1622495 GCA_020875895.1 Aphelenchus avenae
TGCGACCAGTACTGGCCGAAGGAAGTCGGAGAGAAGGTAAGAGAAGTCCTTAGCGTACACGCGTATCTTCCCTTTTAGAAGACCTACGGCGGACTGACCATCTGCAACGAAAGAATGCACGCCCTTGGTACGTTTCGCGGGTACCAGCTACTGTTCAAGCCTGATGGTTTAGGAGAAGACCTCGCCTACACCAAGCTCATCGTCACCGGCAAGTCCCGCAGTCGCCAGCGATCAGCATCTGTGTTCTACTATTGCACTCTTCGTTTTAGGCACGGGACAGGACGGAACCAAGCGCGAGCACACGGTGAACCACGTCCTCTGGAGCGGCTGGCCGGACAAGGGCGTGCCCCTGAGCAGCGTTGGCGCGATCCGCGTCATCCTGCGCACGCAGACCTATTCGCCGTCCATCGTCCACTGCTCTGCCGGTAAGTAGTCCCCCTTAGCTGCCCGATATCCGATGTTTTAGGCGTCGGCCGAACGGGCACGATCGTCGCCATCGAGGCGAGTCTGCGCATCCTGGACGCCGGCTCGGAGCTCAGCGTGTACAACGTCGTCAAGGAGCTTCGCAAACGCCGCTACCTCGCCTGCCAGACGGACCTCCAATACCTCTACGTCCACCGGGCCCTCATCGCTTTCATCGCGTCCAAAGGCGTAAGTTCTCCCTAGTCTCCTGTATTCTCTTCCTGCCTTGCTAGAAGTTAGCGCATTAACGCGACACATTTTACAGATCATCACACCCGCCGAAGTCGAGCAGTTCCTGAAGGACTATGAAGCCGCGGTCAAGAAGAACGTTCAGCAGGTGGACTAGATGCCGCTCTCCATGAGATCCGCGACTATCATCCTCCCTCTTTGTGCTGCGCTAATACAGTGAAAATAAACTCCTAATCATCTGCCTTTTTATCTCTAAGAGTTGGTAATAGGTAACTGTATGCACGACCTAGGCTACAAGAACTTTGATATACATTGTCATCCTTCAAGCCTCGCTTCTCCAACAGCTTGGGGCTTATCCACTTCCGAATCACAGTATGGAATCACATGGCAGTACAAGGAAAAGGACTAGATGTCGTAGCCATCGACTGGCAAGTTGCCTTGCGGTCGTGGCCGAGCTGCTGTCACGTCATAACTCATCGTGCACTGCAGAACGGACGGTTAACCCTCCTGAAACAAGCATTTAGAAATGTGTGTCATATATCGGCCCTTGGTAAAGGTTATGGTAAGCCTACATGCGTTTTGCACGCATCAAGTTCCGGGACCGATCGCGCTCCTCGTCATAGACGGCCTCTTGAGCAGCGCAGTGCCGACGGACAATGTATAAATGACCTACTTGAATAAAAGCAGCGCTAAAATTACTCGTTGTCTTCGGCCGTCAGCTTCTTTGGTTGCAACCGCGCAGACCCTGCTCTTGGCCTTCAAGCACACAATGGCTCATTGGCGTTGCCTCAATCACATAATCTTCTTCGACTTCCTTCCCGCTCCGTTGGCATTCGTAACGGGTTAACGGGCCAATCTTGTTGTTCCGGCCGCACCATATTGGCACCGCTGCGAAGCCGCCTTCGGCCGCCGCCACCGCCGAGAAGATGGCTAACCTTCTCGCTGCTTTCTTCGCTTCTTCCAAAGGCCAAAATCGTGTGTGTGTGCCCACTGGTCGCGCTGGAGGACGCCATTTCAAAGCCCACTGATATTGATCCTTCGCGTTTCGGTTTGACGTTTACATTTAGGCGGGCCACTTGCAAATGCATGAAAAATATGTGCCCGCCGGGCAGTAATTGACGTCCGCAGTGGTCCTCGGACCGGATGAGCACCCTTACCAGTTTCGTGAGCTGCAAATCATGGGGCGCATGTTGCGTGTCTTTGGCAAACGCCATAATAAAACCGCCATGAATAAGCGAGCACAGCCGAGTTGCGCCGCGAAACGTCCGTTTCGCTGCCGTCGCCCTTTGTCATGGGTATACGCCGGGGAGAACGTCGACGTTTAACGGCTTCTGTAAGAACCCGCATGTCTTCGACAGCATTTGGACTATAATTTCGTGACGTGCCTGTTGGCAAGATATACCCTCATTACGTGCAGTTGCATAGTTTTGTTAGGCTGCCTGCGAAGCAGCGCCTGCATTACCGTACTGCGGGTGGCTTTGCTATAGCCGTTATCTCGAGTTTGTCCCTTGCCCGGGACACTTCAGGAGCCAATTAGTCCGACGGCACTTGCCTTCGCCTTAGCCGGCCGCCGCCAATCACCGTCGAAAGGTGCCATTTTGCGCTGGCTAAGCCGCCGTGGCTTTCACGCCTTGCCGGCGGCTGCGAGTGCGTTTTCGTTGTCCACGGATTTCCGCCTTTAAGATGGCGTTTGCCAGTGCGTAACTACTACGGTGAGAACTTGGCTGCGTGAAACGTGTACTCTTTGCTCACTGGTTTCTCTAGTGGTACGTCAGGTTCTTGAAATATCACGACACACAATCTGGCAAAGGAAGACCGCTGGGATTAGGGTCCTTTGTCGGCGCTTGCTACATCGTTCAATCCATTCTTGCAAAAACCATCTGGACCGCCAGTAGCAACCGCCTCCACCGCCACTGTCGCCCCATTTCTCATTGCTTGTTACCCTTCGAAAGGCACGTCTTTGTCCCGGACTGCTTTACAAGTCCCTCGACGCAATTCTGCAAGCAACAACGCACCATGACTTTTGCCCCCCTGCCACGGAATGTGATTGTTTGGCGTCCTGTTTACCGCCTCGTGAAACGTATTTCCACCGCTGTCTGTCGAGGTCCAAGTGGATTAGCATTGACCGTGCGAGTGAAGTTTGCGTCGTTAGCGCGTAACATTTTCCGTTTGTTCCAGAACCGGCGACCCAGTGGTAAGACAGTGTGCATGGCGAAATCCGTGACTCAACATGGGGAAGCGTTTTCCGGCGGGGTGCTCGACGCTCGGCCGTATTGTTTCCATTTCGGGTCGGCAGTCACCGGGGGACGGAAGAGGAAAAACAGCTTAGCGTGCGCGCCCCTTTCGAAACGTTCGTTTTCCATTAACGTTTTTTGTGGCCTCTGGTAATGGGGCCAACAGGACGTGGCCCATGAACGATGCCGTCACTGCGCCGCCGCCGTTCGTTACGAGCCCTGTTCCGGTTTAGCTGCGGACCGGTTCAGCAGCAGCAGCAGCGTTTTCCGTGGGCCGCCCGTCGGACGTGCGGCCGCAGCGCCGGCGTGCTAGCAGGGCTCAATGTCTTTTGGGAATCGGATGATTACACCATAATTATGCTAATCCAATCAGCAGAGACAGACGACGGGGACGGTGTGGCACAGGCGGCCGCATTAGAGTGGGGCGTCCGTGAGGATGCTCCCGGCTGGTGGGAGTCGCCATTGGTCGGTGGGCCGGTTGAGGCGGATGCCCCCAGTGACTGACGGCCCGAGATGGCACAATTACCAGATGGTTCCGAGCCGTCGTTGCTGCCATTGTGTAACGCACTCGGCTAAAGATCCCCTCGAGGCACCACAACGCAACCCATGACGACTTCTCGTCTCTTCCTTAAATGAGCCACTCGTGATGAGGTAATGTCGCTTGGAAGAGCCGTCCGCTCAGGCACGGTACGAATATACAGCTGTGCCATCGGTGTCTGCGCCTTGGGTATCACGTACAACGCATATGTCATGGGGATTTCATTCCTTTACTCGGGTGTCTCCCTCTATCACCGGCTAACTGTATCATCACGCCATTTTTAGCCGGGTTTTATTAGGCCCATACACTTTGTCCGCTTTTAGCAGGCCATCTTTACGTGCCATGGCCGTACTAAAGGAACGTAGTCAAAGTGATGGCCTGTCGTGACCCGAATAGCATTGGCCTGGGTTTGTGATGTCGCTGGGCCTGATTAATGCCCTCCATTAATTAAGACTTTGGAAATGAGTCCCGAATATCCTCCGACCAGACAAACTGGGCCTAAAGCCTATCATCGCGGAAATCGAGTTTAGCCTTGTCGATTATTTCTTTCAAGTTCACACACGTTTCTGTACAGCCGCTATGCCTGACATATGCCTGGCCTTCTTCCCTCCCTTAACGGCACGGTTCGGTATACCAAGTTTCTTGTTTCCACATTGGTTAAGGTGGAGGAAGTAGTTTCGATGGCGTTATAGACGTGTTGTTCGCATACCCGCTGTTTTGGCCATAGGCGCAGTTAGTGAACTTGCGATAACATGCGTTTCTATAAACTTCGACCATGTTTGATGTTTTTTGTTTCCCGTTAAACCGGCCCTCCCGCAGAAGGTCACTTGCCGTTGCGTCAGCAAATGCCCGCTTTGTTTTGGTTGAAAGCGAGCGGCGTATGCACCTCGAATTTGACCGGCGCTCGTCGTTTGGCCCACAGACCGCCAGCGGTGCCTCATTGTTTAGCGTCGGTCCTCATCGGGGACTCTTGACTCCCACCCGTCGGCGTTGCGGCCGCCTCGAAGACGGCACACTTTTCGAGGTGGCGGCGGTATCGCGGATCGAGAGCGGCTGGAGGCGAGAAAACGAGTGACGAAGGACGCGCCGGGTCAGTTCCGTTTCGTCGCGCGAGTGGCGGACACCAGCGTGGAGGGCCGCCGGTTGCGGCGGCCAATAACACCACGTACGTGACGAACTCCGCGCCGCGGCCGCCTGCCAGCCACTTCCTGCCCGTCGAACAGTGCAAACAGTGCATCGCGCTTGAGCCGCGGGTTGCACCCCTTTGACTGCGCCTTACCGACATTCCTTTTATATTACGCGTTGCAGTGTTGCGCGCCGTCGAGCCTACCCCTTGTTCATTCTTCTTCCGCGGAAGCGCGCCAATTCCCATTACCCTTGTTACTCACCGTTTTGGGAGGGCATACCTGGCGTTGTGTTCCTCAAAAACTTCATGACACACTCAGCTCAATGGGCTTAATTTTACAAGAAGATAAATCCGGATCACATACGCGAATTGTGCGTTGATTCTTCCCCAGGTTTTACCGTAAAAGATTACTTGCGAACCTCAAAAGTCGATAAAAAGCCCATGCAATCGTTTGCCCACTGATTGGACTGCTTGCACGGGACTCGTGATTTTTCTCACATAGTCCATCAAACACTCCCTCCAAACCGCCTGCCGCTGACGGATCGTTTGGCCAGCGGATTTTGTCCCTCTCGCCATGAAGTATACGGAGCCTCCAAACGATACATTTGCTCCGGCTGCAGGTTTTTTGTACGCATTCGCCTACACACGTTCCACGCATCGTACAATCCAGTGTGACGATGGCTTCACTCTTTCTAAACGCCCTCTGTCCTTTTCACTAAATTGGACTTCTGGTCACCACTTTTAAACTTGCTACCCCTTGACGATGGTCATTATGCGTACGTTTCTAATATTTAAGCACATGAGGTTGCAGAGGGTACTGTATGGCTGACCGCGGTTATGACCTGGTTCGCACTTGATCCATCATTGTTTATGTCGTCTCGCGGTCTCATCGATCGATCATTTTATTCCGCAACGTGCGACATCCGATACCTGCTTAATTCCATAAGTCAGCCCGTCCGGATTAGTCCGTCGCATGTTGTCTTAGCAGCAATCAACATGTCGAGATCCACGCGGTCGCGAGTTGCCGACACCCGGGTATCACCTCTTTTTTCCGCGTCCGTATCAGCAGGCGCGACCGAGGCCAGCAAGGCAAGTGGTCTTCCCTTGAGCGTGCTCTATCAGATTTTCCCATTCGCCGCTTCATTGCCGTCGTTTGAGCCGAGTTGCTTAGCCGACGCGGACGGGCGGCTCATTCTTTTTCCACCGCTGACCGAATGGCCGAAAACTCGCTGCGTATAGTTTAAACAGCTCACCTCTGTGGCAATTAGGCCGCGAAGATTTCTCGCACATTTCTTCAGGCCCACCGACTATTGCTTAGCCCACGGGAATATGTAGAATCACGTTACAACTGACTCTTTTATGTGCTAATTTTGTCTTTCAGAATGCTTAGGTATGTTTTATCCGCGTGCCGAATGTTTCTAGTGATGCTGCCCCGAGTGCAACTGGCGTCTTTTTTGATTGCGTCAATCACATTTTCGACGTTATTATTGAACCTCCAGTCTGATTCAGTCACGAGGTCTTGGTTGCTTCGCCCTGTGAAGCCCGAAAAAACGCCTTTACGTAATCTGGAACCACGCGTGAAACTAATTCCCTCCCACCGCCATTCTTTCCTGAATCTTGGAACGCTTGTGGTTTCTCATTTCGTACACAACGCCGTGTTCCCGGCGCGGCATGCGCTTCCGTTGAGTCACCGACCCCGACGCTTGCTTCACTGTACAGTCTGTTGTTGCCTTTGACGTGACGCGATCGCGGCCTGTGTACAATGCGAGAATGCGCCGTGAGTTTCCCTCTCCCGCGCGGCGGCCTCCCGCTGCACACATACCATTTTTGGTGGTGCTTGCGGTCGGGCGACGGAGGAGCGCGCCCTGTGAACGCTTGAGCAATCAGCCGCCAGCAGCCTGCCCAAGAGCGACGTCGACAGGCGGGACGGCTGCCTCGCCGCCCGGCTGGCTCCATCGGCTCTGCGTCGTCTTTCGTCCCGCTGCGGATCCAAGGACGGTCTCCGTCCGTATAGAGGAACTGGTTTCACCTTGCCGTCCATACTTTCGCCCCTTTTCAATCGACTATGACTCTCTTGCCCCCGTCCCGTATACACCGCGAGGCGAGACCTCGAGGAAAAGTGTGGTAATGCGCTATGATCCCGCAGCCAATGCGCGTTCCTTTGGATCCATGCGCTGAATGTGTCCACATGAGGCATAACGTGGACAAAGTTCTATGTGTCGGCAATCAAAACACAAATCCCCGTCGTCATCTCCAAGAGTTGATTTCTCCCCTGCTCTGGGTCGTGTTTTCAGCGTGTGTTTGCTCTTGGAATCGGCTCTGCTCAGACGTTTTCGTGCATAGCGTCGCTCAAATGCGGATTAGAGCCGCAGGTCGTCATTTTCGCGGACTGGGCTTTCATCGAACTGGCGAGAATAACGGTATTGATCTCGGTCGGGTGGAGTCAAACTCGCATTGGAACTCTTTGTTGTACCATTTTAGCTAGTGAAAAGATCGTGGGAGCCTCAGCGACGCCATCGTTTTTCAACTTGACTGTGACGTTTGCTTTAGTGCCGTCTCCGGTTTAGGTACATTTGTACAGCCTTTTCCGTATGAGTTGATCTGGGCTTGACGCTAGTGGCGTCGGTACTGTTCGTTACGGTCACGTCGCTAGCGGAAGATGCCAGGAATCAGATCGATGCTCCACCAGACGACCTCGTTATTATTCGCGCGCGCTTCTCGCAACGTGACAGCGGGCTGCCGCATTAACCACCACCCATTTATTAGTCGACGTCGCGATCTTCAATGACAGTGCGTCCTCCGGGTCAACTTTTTAACATGCTTCAGTAGGCGTACCAGTTTCAGCGCAGTTACCTCCCTGCGTCCCGCAGTTTTCCGGTTGACTCATGCACTTTCTGCGAACGGTACGGTCTTTTCCACACTCCAGTCCGTATAGACGCCAGGCAGGAAATTCCTCTTGAGCGGGGTTAGTGTTCCTGAAGGAGAGTCATGCGTCGACGGACTTGCTGATGATGAATGCTCGAGACGGAGCTTTCTTCCATACGTTTTGAGGGTCGCTTGTGTTACGTGTTCTGCCTGCGCTAGGGAGAAGCAGAATCCCTACAATACGCTTGTGAAGCAGTCTTGCCGCTTCTCTGCATTTTTATTCTCGTCACACTTATTCCGTCAAGAGCAGAAGCGGAGTTGAGTTTCGGAGACGCGAGTGAACGGCGCCCCGAGGGCCAGAAGTCGTTCCCAGGAGGGAGATTTTGACGGATAGTGCGATTTCGGCCCGTAAAAGAGTGTCACGCACGTCAGATCCGCTGAATGGGTGTCGCGAAATCGGCACCCTTATACTCGAAATGGATGGATTCTGCGGGCCGGAAATTGGTCCTGGCTCCGGAGGTCATCGCACCGCTGACATTTCTATTATCGCTAGCGCATGGCTTCGAAGATTCGAAGCTTGATAGCAGCCGAGTTGAAGACGTTCATTGCGAGTTTGCTATAAATATGCGCATATCACGAAATACGGTAGTGAGAGACGTTAAAGTAGCGACCCTCCTTTCTATGGTCACTTTTGCCTACGCCCATTCCACCGCGGTATCCGGACCAGCACCAACAAGCACTAGTGCCCAGCCATTTGTAGGTTTTTCTTCGAGAGGCTCTGTTAATGCGTGGCGCATCCGCTGATTGAAATGCGTCTAATGGACGCGCCGTTGGCAGTGGATTGCTGCGTAATGGATGAGTCGCAGTGCGCGACGCTTGCAAGCCAGTGCGAGTCGGGCTCTCACGAACGCTAGGGCCTTCAATACCTAATAAACGAGTTCGCTCGTATCCTCTTCCCCCCAACCGGCCGCAGTTTCGAAAAACAACTCATGCGGAACGTGATCGGTAATCCTTCTGCACAGATCACGCGCTGGTCCTCTCCGTGGACCAGTCACCGAGGACCCAAATACCTAGTGGTCGAGCAGCTATCCTTGTTGCCGCGCACATATGTCCAACCTAATACGCATGCTGTAGGTCCTGGAATCAACACTGATTCCTTTCGTACTCGCAATGTGTTTCGTGGAATTCCGAAACTTATTCCGCATTGGCCGCGCACTCTTTTTGTTCTCAGCGCTGCGAAACCGGCCCATTCCCATGCAAGGCGCACCCCGCCCCAGCGTCGAAGTTGTCACAGCATTGTGGCCTTTGATAGGTGATTGGTAAATGCCCACGGCTGTCACTTCCGCGCTTAAGATTTCCGCTATTTTGGGGATTTTAAGTACGTTTCCGGTGACAAGCAATCGAAACCGTAGACTGGGTGATAGCCTCGTTCTACCACGTAAGCTCCACACTTCCCTTCAGGGGCATGTGAAGTCAGTTGAAGAGCCGAAAATGCGGACGGTATCATGCAGTGCCATGGGATTAGTCGGGCATGCCATCAGGCGACGAGTGATATGTGACTACCTGCCGCGGATCCTTTTGTACTACGGGAGAGTGTCACTCACTTGAATGCCCCAACGACCTCCGAGTGCGGACCCATTCGTGTGAACCCGAACAAATATTCAATCAATAGATTAGACGAGTGTTACCAAACAGGTCGGCCGACTGACAGCGCATCCAGGAGTCCCTGTTCACGCGCTGTATTTTCATGATCACTGCGGTGTTAGCGCATAGTGATTTGTAGTGTAATTTATACAGATTCATCTTCGGTTGTACGCACTTACAGCCGAGCCGGTATTATTTCCGCGTCGTGCGTGCACATATCTGCCGACTCATGAATTACGTAAACCTCTATCGTGATCAATTTCAGCTGCTTCGCGTGTCTTCGCTGCTTACCAGCCAACCAGCTGTACATACTCCTTTCGCTACAGCTACCGCAGCACAAGTAGCCGTCCACTGCGTCCGGTGACTGCAGGGGACAGCCCGTGACGCCGCGTTAAGCAACGAGTTACCGCAATCACGGCGACCGTTTACGGACCAACGATTCCGCCTTCCACGCCACAGCACGCGCAACAGTCCACCGACGACCAGGCACACCAGGAGCAGCCGAGCCGCAACCTGTCCCACCAGCTGCAGCAACTCCGCATTGGGACCGCTAATCCGACGAGCGCGATCATGTACGACGAGAACAGCAATGCCACGGCGGCCACGCTCGTGGCGCTGAACAACGCCCCCGTGGTGACGAGCACCGCCTCGACGCCCGCCGCCAACAGCACGCTGATGAACCAGCTTCTCAACGTGAAGGACTCAAGGTGGCTACAGGTTGGTTGCCTAACAGGCGGCAAGTCAACCAACCGTTTTCTTTTACAGCTGGAGGTCTGCCGTGAGTACCAGCGCGGTCAATGCTCCCGATCGGATCTCGAATGCAAGTTTGCGCATCCTCCCGCACACGTCGACATTCAAAACGGACGGGTCACCGCGTGCTACGACTCCATCAAGGTTTGTCTTGCCAACCATGATATGCTTTGACCGAACTTGTTACAGGGCCGTTGCACCAGGGAAAACCCAAAGTGCAAGTACCTGCATCCTCCACAGCACCTGAAGGACCAGCTGCTGATCAACGGCCGCAACAACCTTGCCCTGAAGACGCTGCTGTGTTCACAGCTGACCAACCAGGGCGGACTTCCCGCAGGCATGCCGCCGATGGCTGCGCAACTAGTGGTGTGTTTCTAGCATACTGTTTGTTGATTTCTTTCCTACCGCTATCGGTCAAGAATAACCGAACAAATTTCAGCAAACGCAGCAGAGTCAGCAGCCGACGTTGATGCCTGCGATGCCGTACCCGCAGTACTACTCGCCACTGACCGCCGTCTACCCGACGTTAATCCCTTCTGGCGACCCGTACCAAGTGCAGAACGTAAGTCCATGTCCGTTGGTCCACTCCGTGAAACCTAGGGCTCCGAATTCTCTTGATTAACGGAATGCGAAACGTGTTTTGCAAGGATTGGCTTACCAATCGCTTTTGACGTTCTCACAAACACCGGTACACAAACGCGTTTCACAAACACTACCGCTTAATGGTTTGTTCGTCGCTCAGCTTACTCCCTATCGGAATACCACGGAAAATGCCGTTTGAGTCTTACCGCGAAACAACCTCTTCCGGCGTCCAAACAGTTTTCAGTTTCGCTTATGTGAACTATCGCACTTTGGGTTTGCAGTCGCCCAGTTCGCTTCGTAAAACGAGGTTCTGACGACCGAACGATTTTTTCGATTTGCAGATCGGATGAGGCACAAAAGGGCAGTCCCGTTATATAGCTAGCAAGAGCGACAGGAGTCACATATTTTTGAATTTCTTGGGCCAGCTGGAGCTGAGGACTAGGGGTTGCTCCAGTTAGTGAGATTATCCACCCTTGTCTCCGTTACCAACATTTTCGGCTTAAGCGATGACGACTACGTAGGTGTCAAAGCATCAAAAAATGGAATCTAGTTGGCGTATGTTCAAAATTTTCCACGACACTTTTTAAACCATCTTCAGTGTTCAAATCTCAAAGTGTTTTGGTTGTGTTTGTTGTTTTGTGGCATCGCTTTATGCTGTCTAATCCTTCAGCCGTCGTCGGCCGCCGTGCTCCAGCAGCTGGCTCTCCTCCAACAGAGCGGTGCCGTTGCGTCGTCGTCGGTGTCACCACAGCCGAACCAGAACGCACTCCTGCTTCAGGCGGCACTGCTTCAGCAGCAACAGCAGCAGCAGGCGGCACTCGCGCAGTCGGGCCTTCTGCAGGGAGGCATGCTTCAGGGCCTCGGCGGGAGCGCAATGAACGCGGCACTTCTTCAGCAGCACTTCGCTTCCGTAGCAGCGTCGTCCGCCGCCACGATGGCCACGCAACAGGCGACCGCCGGTCTGGACTCGCAGTCGCGTAAGCGTCCCGCTCATGTGGCCGGCCTCGAGAACGGCTCCGGATCGGAAGAGCAGTCCGCCGGCGGCGGCACTGCGTCTTCGCACCTCGCCGGGGGATCGCTAACCGCCACTCATCACGCTAGCGGAGGAGGTAGTGGTGCTGCTACCGCTTCCGGCGCTATCGCTTCCGCCACCGATTCCGCCGTGAATTTGGCCGCACTTCAAAACCAAATGCTACTTGCAGCTGCGGTACATTTTTCTTTTGATTCCCCGGGTTACTGCCTATCAATCTGTTTGAGCCAGAGTCCCGACCAGCTTTCCTTCAAGCTCCCCAAACACTATCATTTGCTTGTCGATATGGAATGGCTTCCGTAAGGACCAGATAGTCGCTTATTAATCCTGCAGTTTTGGCGTCTTTGCATTCGCTCATTCCCATTCAGATGTTCGCTACTGTTAGGCCCTCGCAGGTGCTTTCGCCATTCTTTGAGCTTCCGGGTCCCTGCTTTGACAGTAAGGAACTAACTCCAGAAGATTCCACTTGCACACTGACGTGTTGTGATACGATAAGTATGGTCTCACGTAGCTAACCGAACATTGCTTTCGTACTCCTCGTTAGAGCACTAGCCGTAAGCCTCTAGCCTCAGTTCCGAGCTTCGAATTTGCACATTGCATGCATCTCTGTGTCTGCTTCCTTTAACATCATCGTCGCACTGAGCCCCTGCTATTAGGTGATCGGTATTCGACGAGCGGTAAGATGACCCGATTAGGCCCTATCGTTTGCACGAGGCTGGCAAGCTATACCTATGTTTAGGCCAACAACGGACTTAAGAGGTCAGCGGTGGACAAGAACGGCGTGCCGACGGCCATGCCGGCAATGTACACGCAAGCGGCACAGTTCAGCCCCTACGTCATGTCCATCCCAGGTTACGCTCCCGTTTCCTGTAAGTTTAACGGCATCGGTTCATAGGATAACTTGTCGATTTCAGTCAGCGGGCCGCTACCACCTCGATACTGAGAGGCGCGTCACGACGAGGTGCACATCGAGTGTCTAGCTCTTCGAACCCGTTGTTGTTCTATGCATTCTTGGAAGCTCTCTGCAAGCGGTTGTTCTTTCATCCCTTTATTCCCGTTGTTTCATGTTGTCATTTCAAGATATTTGCACATGGATATTATCGGCCTTCCACCGACTTTGTTTGTCACCATTCTTGCCGATTTCCCCGTCGACTTAGAGCGTGCCGGGCTAGTCCGCAGCGCTAGCGTCGGATCGATGGCCCTCCTAGCCTTACCCCAAGGTGCTCCTACTAATGACCACTTCCCGTTTCGGAATACCATTTGCTGAACAATCTCCAAAGTACCAAAGGATGCGCACAAAGAAAAACGAGAAAACTCGAATCCAATTCTCAGGGCAAAACTATTCATCGATGACTTGTTGAGGTCTTCTGTCGTACTGTCTCCCTCTCTCACTAATGCTCCGAATCAGCCGAACCGTCCTTTGTGCATACTTCACCGTACAACGATTCTTCGTAACATTTACATTGTTTGGAAATTTTCTGTGATCCGATTCGGTGATTATCTATATCCATGTGGGCGTACCGTCGAAACGAGAGACACCACCTTGAGAGTCGGTTAAATAACGTGTGGCTTACTCGTTTTGCGCACACCCACACCACCATGTTGTTGAAGCCTCCAGGAGCGGACTGCTGAGATATACGCCCGGACTTCCGCGTACGTTAGTGCATACTTAGTTGACTCTCATCAAAACCTACTAACGAAAGTATTATAATAAAACTTATCGTACCCTGTCTTTTCCTAACTAGTGATAGGTTGTTGGATGAGGTAGAACTTGCCACATTAGGCCTAGAAATACCCTTGAAGATCATCGTTGAGCAGCGGGAACATTGCTCGAGAAAGCACTGATTTTAAATTTTAAATCTGATTTTACTAAACAGCTGAGTCGGATCAAATGCGGTAAATCTCTAGACGAGGTTGGCATTTGGCTCACTGATTGGTGTCCGACTATTTCACGAATAAATTTACTCGCGTTGTAATTTGGTGTCTCATGGCTGCCTGCTTTTGACAAGTTGCATATAGGTAGGCTGCAAGTTGATGAGAATAAACCGATGTTGGGCACACCGCCGGCAAAAGACGTCATATTACGGAACAACTACGGAAACCCTAAAGTTTAGCGCATTTGAGACAAGAACTAAGATCCGAAGAAACTAGGGACCGAACTATATTATTATACAACTACATTTCTGGTACAAGTAATCCACACTAGCGGCATCGCGCGAAGCGCGGCCTAGCAGCTAGTAACTTCAGTAGAACCCCCTCCTCTTAACGGGTGTTTCGCCTAGTCTACCAGTCTACCTAGACTACCAAGTCATGTCAATAAGACACCCCTACCAAATTTTGTCGGGCCGCTTCGATGAGTCCACATTTGACCGTATTTAGGCCTGATGTAAGGCATATGAATATCACTGCTGACGCAAAGACAACTAGGGAAACTTAAGCTGCTCAGACTCCTTACGGCGCAAGTAAGCGCCGTGAAAACAGCTCCGGGTGCAAATAAGGTAGATGCTTTATTCTAGACGGCATATAGCCAACAGGTGAGTACAGGCATACGATTAAGCGGCGGCGGCCTGCTTTGCCTTCATGAGCTTCTTCAGCCGTTCTGCATCGTTGACGCGCTTCTGCCGGAACTGCTCGCTCACTTTCAGCTAAACGCTAGTGATTAGTGGAGCTAACGTCAGGCGGGGTGGGTGCTAACCTGGCGAATCGTGAGGCGCATGTCGGCGTTGATCTCCAGCGACGCGCCCATGTTGACGTCGCTTGCGGTGATGCCCTTGTAGCCGGGAGCGGAGAAGATGGTCAGGAGGTGGCACTCGGCGAAGAAGGCGTATCCGTGCAGCGGTGCCTAAACATGATAGCATTTTCACAGAACGTCACACTTACCTGATGGCCGCGGATTACGAGGTCCACGCCGAGGCGATCGCAGATCTCCTTGACGGCCTTTGCGGTGAAGAGCTGGACGATGCCCTGTCGTGGCTCTCGCTCCAGGTTCGGCCGGAACTGCTTCTGAAACGAATTCACTCACTCGTCAGTGCATAGTCTGAGGCTTACCTGTTTGGTGTTGGTTTCCGGGTCGGACCAGACGAGATCGCACGCCAGCGAGCCGACCTCGAAGTCTTCGATGGGCCGTTTGATGGCGCGAACTTCCTGAAACTCCGACTAAGCTAAGGCTACACGTGACCAATCCACTTACGTCCAACGAGGTCAGCTTGGGACTGATGCCGCCGTGCATGCACAGGATTCTGAAACGGCTGCGTATTCACGATCAGTAGCTGAGTTCAAATCACCTCTTGCCGATGAGCACCGCCAGTGGGAGGTTGACGAAGAGCCGCTTGAAGTGAGCGTACATGTCGGCGCCGCTGATGACGCCTGTAACTGATAGTGAGAATAAGTCTTGCATGTGGTGCTTACCGCTATCGTCGAAACGATGGCACACTTCGGCGTGGAAAGAGTACGCCCGGTTCAGGGTCTCTTCCTCGTGGTTGCCGCGGAGGACGAAGACCTGGTTCGGGAAGCTCAGCTAAAGTCACGGTCACTAGTCGGAGGGCTAGACTTTTAAGGATACCTTCAGAGCAGAGATGAGAGCGATGACCTCGATGCCGTGCGTGCCTCGGTCGACGAAGTCGCCCAGGAAGACCGAGCGAATGCGATGCGGCCATCCGTTGAGGTTGAACCACCGGTGCAGGTCGCTGTACTGGCCGTGCAAATCGCCGTAGACGACGCACGGCACGGGCACCTAAAGCGGAATCCTACGTCGGGGCTGCACAGAAGGCAATACCTCGAGCAAGGACGATTCACTGCCGAAAAGGGCCGCTGCACGTGACAGGACGTCGGCTAGCTCCTCCGCGTCGAATGGGAACTGGCAAGGACCGTTCTGAAGAGGCAGTGTAAGTTCTAGTACTAGTACAACGTAGACTTACGCGAATCATTTTGAGCAGCAGCGGCTCAACGAGGCCTGCCTGCGTGCAGTCGTCCGCTAACCAAGCTTGAAGGACTGAGTTGACCCGCTGCACGACACTTACCGCTCAGCGATGGCGACACGGCGTTTGGCTCGAGGATGGTGATGTCGTCTGCGGTACCGAAGGTGATCACTTTGTCGACGACGGGGCTCTGCTTCGCACGCGTCACGCCCTCGGACATGCTCGAGCTGCGTACGATGGATCTGTAACGTGACGTAAGCCTTCTATGAAACGGACCGTTAAACGTACTGGATCAGCAGCTCCATCTCGGAGTCGGTCAATTTGGAGGGGACGATCGTGTCGGACTTGTCGATGTGGAGGACGTGTGCCGCGCTGTTGCCGCGGACGCTGCGCATGCTGACGTCGGAGTTGAGCGAGCTCGCGTCAGTTGCCAGTGGACGGAGCTGCGCGACCGGCCTCTGCGACGACGACATGTTCGGACTAAAGACGCGGAGTGTAAATAAGGATAGTGGCGTCCACGCAGCGTTGTGGGCATGCAGGCGACGTACCTTTCTTCGCTAGATGAACGCTCGGAGGCACGCTTCCGACGGAGGCAGGTGAGCAGAGAAGTGACCGCGACGACTGTAGCAACGAGATGCGGCAGCAGCGAAACGACGAGACCACTCGCATCCATGTCGCGCCGGGAAATGATGAAGTGACAACGGAGGTTCCATGCTCAACCACCTGCCTGAAATAGTCAAAGAAAATGCAAATTTTACTTCACCTAACACGTACAGGTAAAGCCAAGCACAATGGCGTGCTTGCATGGACGCCTACAGCCATAAATGACGCGTATTCGTGCTTAGTAGGCCAACCTTAGCTTACTTTCAAAATACTGAAGAGGTAACCCGCGTTGTACGTAAGCACCCTAATAGAATGTGGCTTTCTGAACAACTTGAATGCACGCAACACAAATCATCCGTCAAAGTCGAAAAGCGTCGCATCAAGCACGTACAAGGGCAGCTTGCATGCAGCTTATAGGCAGTGTGACGATTGAATTGATGGTACAAGGAATTCTATGCTCATACCTACTATGAAATAAAACCTTCGGAACCTTTTACTGTGTTTCGTCCTTAGTTCTTGCAGAATTCGGTGAGCCTAATAACCACTATTGCTTTGCATGGATACGTTCAAACTTGATCGCTTATTTTTTAAATACCTGCTGTAATTTTTAAAATACAAGACCCGCCTTTAGTAGACCCCTTGAAGCTAACTAGCGGTCAGCTCAATGCAGAGCCGACCGGCGCTAATCCTTTCCGGTAACGGTGCATCATTGGGTCGCTCAGATGACCGCCGTGTCACGGCCTACCGCTGCGTATAGCGTTGCATGCAGGTGCTTCACTTTTCCGTCCGCGACCTTGCTGGATTGCTTAATCCGTATCTAATTGGCCTCCTCGTATTTGTGCTACAGATGTTGGTACTTCGGCCTCCAGTCACAATCCGAACAAGCCTCGTTCAAGCACACTAAGCAGGGCTTGAAGGCTGCAGCCAAGTTAGGCTTCACGGTTTTGTTCGGTTGCCAAGCTCATATGTTTCAAACTGTAAAGTTTCGGAAGTCATTCGCTCAGTCGTCATCCGCTAAGGTGTTATCGCATAGCCGTACCACAGCGGGTGAACCTTCCATCTTGTCGGCTGATAAAGCAAAAACGTCTGCCGCGGCGGGTCACCGATAGTCGCTGCCCGCTCATTAGTGTGGGTCGGTGACCGCGAAACACTGCTCCTCTGTTGCAAGGGTACCTACCTGCGTCTACGTCCGATTTAATGCTAATTAGAGAAAGGGAGTCGCACGCGAATGTATCCGTTGCTTCTTTGTTTCTTCTGCGAGGCGGGAAAATTACGACGGCCAAATTACGTTTACGTTGTGCCGTAACATCTGGTGTTATTGCAGGCAGCGATGTCGTAAAACCGACGCGTAATGCGATCGTCAGTTCATGCTCCTCGCTGCGTTCTAGTAAAGATTTTCGTAGTATTTCTCCGTGGCCGCTACGCTATGGTAACGTGAATCACAGTTCCAAACACTACGACTCACGTCCGCCTCACAGTTTTGTGTTTCTTCCTTTCTAAAAAACGGGCCCATAGAAATTTTCGGCTCCACGCGCGGCATAATGTATTCGCTAGCATCCGCTAGCAGGCGGTTGGCGTCGTCGAATCATACTTTTGCTATGGACAACTGCCTAGCAGTTCGTTTTCACATCCATGCGCCAATCATAGTTCTACGCATTAAGCCGAACATTCTTTTCGTCCTCCAATCTCGTATAGACTCGTCTTTGAGAAGGCTTCTTCACAAAAGGTGTGACAGCTTTGCAATGGAAACTACCGCGCTGCGTCTCGCTACAAACTGCATAATCCCTGTGCGATGCATGCGCGCATCCGTCCAGAGTGTGAGTTTTTGCAAGGCTCTTCCTCAATTACTGGCCGATAATGCCCCGAGGCCAGCGGCAGGCGATAGGATGACACCGATAGCCCTCAAGAGGTTTGTTGTCGAATGAGTGCTAAGTATGCTGGCCTCGTTTCAAAAGCCGTTTTCATGCGCAATGGACACACTATTAGTCGGCGGGCAATCGACTTCTATCAGGCTTAGCGGCTGTATTGGTATGCGGCATTTGCGATACGCCTGTGTTGCACAATATACTTTCCACATCGCAAATTGACCACTCGTGCACGTTAATCAAATTTCGTTGTGCGTACGCCAACGTCCACCTCTCTTCATTGCTTGGGGGCTGGTGGAAGCAACCCATCGAGTGACCGTTGTGCTCGTTCTTCCTGCTTTTGTTGTTAGCCTTCCTGATCGTAGGGATAGGATGACGGCTGTAATGTCCGGTGAAATTTCGAACAATGAAGCATCGCATCGCATGTTTGTTACTCTGCGATACCCCCATTACGCAGCTAATGGTGGACACACTTCCGGTGTGGACCGTGACGGTGTGAGTAGCGCCTGAGAAAACAAATGCGACAAAGGAACGAGCCAGCGACAGAAAATGATAGCCTCTTCGCGCACGGTGGATCCCTTCTACGTTTCAGACGTGCGCCTTTGTCGGACACTATTAGCCGCTGACCTTCGCGGAAGCACTTACACGACACTCCTTCTCGGTTTTCGGGCTTTGAAAGTAAGCGCTCAGGTTTGGCTCTCCACTGACCCCCGCCCATGCGAGTCGAATGATTGCGGCAATTGCCTGTGAGACTTCCTTTAATAGACGTCGAGAGTTTCGGCGCGCGTGCTGCGTGCACGCTGGTCACTTAAGGGCCCGCGCCGAATTGCTTTATGCTCGCTGTGCGCTGCTATGTGTCCATAAAAGCATGCAAATGAATGTCATCGCCTCTCTGAGCACACACAGCGTCGGCCGTTTGCTCATTTCACACATGTGTCCTCACTATATTTCTGCCCAAACAAGGGTCTTGTCTCATACTGCCCACTTATGCTGCCCAGACTTTTGGACAGCACTTCCTGAAGCTCCTGGTCGCCAAATAGGCATACGTAAAACGTCCGGGTGAGTTGGAATAGGCCACTGAAATTTGCTCCTAACCAAGTAGACGCACAGAGTTTTTCAAGCCCTCTGCCAGCCTCAAGTTGGCACTCTAAGTCGCGCATGTTTCAAACTGTTGTTCAGCCTCGCCAAAGTTATGTCGCTTCTTAGCAGGCCCCACGGTTCCAGCCGAAGTGTACAAAGAACGAGCGTGAACTGTTATCGTTCGGGACCTGTTCCTGTCTTTCGTTTCCTTAGCATCGCATGGTTTGCTGCGTTTCACTAGTTTCGTCCCTTGTCCAAAAGTGAGGCAAAACCGCATTTCCCTCCGTATGCTCGAAATTGGCCGAGGTGCGCAGCCAGCGCTTTTGGTCGGAGGTGCAATCCAGGCGCGCCTGCCGTCGGATCAGTCGGCCGTCCATCAGAGGCTCGCGCCGCCCGGTCGGGGTGCGTCGATATGCGCTGCTGCAGCATCTGTTGCTAGCTGAAGGCGTGAGCTGTTTGTGATGCGATCAGCCGCCGTAGAAGCATAAGCTTGCGGCTAATCGCTTTCCAATCGCCGCCTCCACCGCGGGAGAACAGCTTCGGCAGAGGCGAAAAGAGTCAATTGTCGTCGCAAGGCAAACCCCTTCCCGACCAGTTCAGCCATTCTTGCGTCCCCTCGGTAAGGGTAATGCGCGTGAACAACAGGCCATGGCGTCCCGCTAGGCTGACGTAATACTCTCGGTGAATCCCGACAATTGGGAGCAAGTATTCCGCTCTCATTGGTGCTTGAGAGATGCTTCGCCTCCACTCCAGTCCGCCCTCTCGAATTTCCATTAAAGCAGGCTTAATTTCGCGTCTTGCTATTCGAACGCAACCCTTGGTTCACGCGGTCTAGCTGTACGTCCACTCGTACGAATACCACTCTGTCCATAGCAGCCTGTACTCGCGTCAATGCTTTAGAACGTCAGGCAGGCCCCGCCTTCGTACTCTTTTTGTCTAGCTCCCGCTGTCGTCCGTTAGTGCACTCGAGAGGCGTGCCCTAGCAAGTTCTCGTTGCAACGAACTTCTAATAGAGTAGGTTCGCCATTAACTCTATACTCCATATACGGCTCAACTCTATCACTCTTGCCGCGCGACATCCTCTTCTAGCAGCCGCTTGTTGGTGGTCTTCATTGCCAGAACTTTTTTATACGTTCGCGGCTAGACTACGCGTGGATTTACTACCTAAAAGTAAGTAAGAATAGTTTTCAGGTATGTCATGCAGAAGATCTTGGGCATCAACCACATACACCGACTTGAATAGGACTATTACTTGGCTTCTCCTACTGGCCGTTGTCACAACTTCCGCACTTGATCTCGGTAAGTCCATTTGAAGATTTCCGGCGCAGCCTAGCGTAACTAAGCTCCAAAAACTGCCGCAGAACGCAGCACGTAAAATGTTTATGGTTAAAATTGATATAGTGGCGTTTCTTCCAACGTATTCTGGTGTCGCAGGAGCGCATTCGCTTGATAGTGGACAGTGTCTATCCGGCCCCGTGGGGCACAAAGCGCATCCGGGTCAAGTTCCTCCGCTTCCCCTGCGCTCGTATTTGGCAAATGAAGAGGTCCTCTCCAGCATCCGTTTCCGCCATTCTGTCGCCCTCGTAATTCGGTAACGCCAACTCATTTAGCCAAATGAGCGCAATTACACCTAGACTGGCAACTTTTAGTTCTTGCGACTTGTGCAAACTACACCAAACGCTAGCATAGGCAATTCGTATAGTCCTTCAAATCCTCGAGTATTCCTTGCGAGAGAAAGGCCTATTTTCTCTATGCATGAGCGTAGTGCACTCGCTTCGCGCATTTGGGCGGTTGGTGCGCGACAAAGGACGCGTCCACGCCGTCGAAATTGGCCCCAATTTTCACCGGTCACTTTCCCCCGCATTGTTGCCAAATTTGTCGCCAAGGGCAGCGGCCAAGTGCGAATGGCCATTAATTCTAAATGAAGGAGCCGGCTCGTAACTCGCTGACAAACGATGGTACCACACGGCTCTTTTGGCAGGCGACCTAAGCGGAAGCTGTAAAACAAGCGTACTGGGACCCGTCGAGAGTCGCAGCAAATTTGCCAGCGTTCATGCGTAGGGGACATTAATCACGGAGATCGTCCTGACGTAGCTGATCTGACGGGTTCGCCTCTTTGCGGCACTTCTGTTCCGATCGCGCCGACTACCGCTATCCGTCTTCCAAGGATCGGCTGTACGCGAAGCGGAACAATGCCCCTGCTTGAGCACGCTTGCATCATTGATTATTCTTGGCAGTAAATAAATCAACACGTCCGTAAACATTGCGTCGCGGCACTGCCGAGTCGCCATCCGCTGCAGGGCAATTCCCCTGAGTCGCAGTGGACATGCGATGCCAGAACTTTTTCGGGCCGAAAATAGCGCCGAGATGCACGCGACACTTATGGACGCCCATTCTATCCGTATAAATTATGCAAATATCCATTGCGAAGAGCCTCCGGAACGACATCAAGAATTGGCCTCAAGCCTGATTCAATGGAGTGTTGCGTCAAACAAGGGCCAAGTGGGGCATGCCTGCGCGCGACGATCGCTAGCAAATTACTCCTTAGTCATGAAACAAGACGCCGAAGTGCAAGCAAGCGTTCTGGTTGGCATTACAACGGCATCTGGTGTTGAACGAGTCGTTAATGCGCATAGGTCTGTTGAGCACCCTCATCATTCATCATAAATTTGTGGCGTCTGCTGCATAATGCACGTGCGCTGAAGGCCTGTGCACAGAGAATTCTGGTTCTCCCGAGAAGCATGCGAAGCCACAGAGTCCTGGGAAACAGTAAGTATCAATCTCAGCTTTCATCGTCTCTAGCCATCACTGTTTACGGAACTACTTTGTCAGCCATCATCCACTTGTCATCTTGGGCAACCGGGGGAGAGCGCTGGCCTTCATCAGGCTCAGATTACCGACTTGATATGCAAATCATCCCAGCAATCTTAGCGAGTTGCCTCGCACGCTGTCATGACTTCCGCCAAATGTCCCGCTTCCCATAAACAAGAAGCGAGGTGGACGAAAATAGCACGATTGGGATTAGACCTTCGGCAAACATTGCCTGCTATGTTGTGGTTCTTAGTAGGGTATGTTGATACAACAATGCATTCCTCAAGCGTATAGTGCCCCCCGCTTGCGTCTTCCGCTAATGACTTCCGATCGAACCTAACAACCCCTTAATGACCATCAAGTGCGGTGAATGAGCGCTTGACCTTTCGCTGACAACACAAATCCGCCGCCATGTCCGCAGCGCAGAACCGTTTTTGTCACGGCACTGCGCGCGCAGTCGACTGCAACGTGACAAGTTCTACTGGGGAATGTTATGATAACTAATTAGCGGGCTGCGGCGGCCTCGACCTAACCCAACTAGTACAATCGCGCTAAAGTTGTACATGCAATGCACGAAAAATCTCGGGAATAAACGGATGCATGAGGGTCGACGTTGCTTTTCTTTTAGAAAAATGCAGCAATGAACCGCTTGGCTTGGAAAGTGGGGAAATCGAGGACCATCAAATAACAGCAAGCAGCAGCTTCGATTCGTTAAGCGTCGGACCGCAGAACGCGCGGTAAGCTCCTGTCAACCTTGCTTAACCGATCGAGCCATCCGAGCAATAGATGTTATGCACAAGACGTCTTTCAGCAACTGGCTTACCGCTAGACGCTAGAAGCATTTATCGTCCTTTTAGCCTTAACCAAGAACTCAAAAGTGGAGCATGGTGTCCCAAGCAGCAGATCCGCAACGGCTCCTATGAGTTCCTCCAAGTACGTCGTAGTCAAAGCTTCACTGCTGATGAATAGTGATTTAGGTCAACCTCAACAAGAACTTCGTCATTCGGGCGATCGAAACCCAGGGACGTTACGGCAATGGGACGGGACGCGAGTTCAGCCAGAAGTACGTCCTTGACTACTGGCGAATGGGCAGCAGCTGGATTCGATACCGCAATCGTACCGGTCATCAGGTATGTTCTCGTCTTCGGAGTCTACCCAGCATCAGGTTTTAGCTAATGAGCGGAAACTTCGACACGACGACCGTCGTCTACCGGAGTCTTGACCCGCCCATCATTGCGTCGAAGATCCGCGTTGTGCCGTACTCGGAAGTGACGCGTACTACGTGTCTTCGACTGGAACTGCGAGGATGCGAGTACACAGGTAAGCAAGTCGGGGCAGGCATCCGAAACGCTGGAATTCAGACGGCGTCGTTGCTTACTCCATGTCAGCTGATGGGTCAACACTAGGAGCTTTCGACTTTCGCGACAGAATATTCGAAGACTCAAACATGCTCGAGGATAGCCTGCAGAAGAAGAAGTAAGCAAATGCCATTAAAGTCTCTCATCAAATACGTTCTACGACCAGTTCGTAAATTTAAGGGGTCTTGGACTGCTCACCGACGGCGTGATTCCCGCGAACGTGCCGACAGAAGCGTCTACTGGCCTGAACTCTACGTGGATTGGATGGGCCCACGGTGATACCGGTACGAAAGCACTGGCCATCGCCATAGTCAGGGTTTGTGTTCTAGGCGGCACTGTGCAGCTGATATTCGAGTTCGATGGCGTTAAAAATCTGTCTGACGTGGAACTTGCGACGTACGGAGACGCACTTCGTGTTGTCGAAGCGGACTTCAGCGATTCGGGCAAGGAATACCCGTCGGCCAGGAGAGTGACCGCTAAGTACACCGACGACAACATGGCTGGTGACAGAATCGGGCGAGTACACTTCATTCGCATACCTCTAAACAACTCCTCCGCACGATTTGCCCGCTTCTCTTTTCATTACGCCGACGACTGGTTTTACCTCGGTGAAGTTCAGTTCAATACAGGTACGCTAATTTTGGTTGTATTGTACTTAGGTAGAGCTATTTTCAGGCAAGGCAACGCTACCGCCCGGGACAACTGAAATCGGCTTCGATGTGGTGGACGAAGAAGGACATGACAACGGTGGGAAGTAAACAAAGACTCCTTATGTTGGGTTGTTTAGTTGTACTGAACATTACTGGCGGCAGTTCGATCCTGAACACCACCGACATATTTGGCCCTATTCCATTGTACTACTTCCTCGCAGGATGTAAGTTGCACTCTGGAGCAGCATGCAATGAACCTCAAAGTTGCAGTGCTCGTCGTGCTCTTCTTCCTCATCCTTGTCAGCCTGTGCATAATTCTCGCCAGCAAGCGGCAGTCGACAGCGAAGAAGTTCGTGCTCGAGGGAGAGAAGAAACCAACTGAGATCTACAAGCCGGGCATGCTCGTGACCACGCTCGGTGGCAACGGAGCGCCTCGCCACGTGCTTACGCCAACTCTGCTCCGAGGGCAGCCCCATGGGTTCCTGCAGCAGCACAACGGCAACTTGTACGTTGCCCGTTGCCTCAACGGATCGAATCAGAGGTAGCACAGCAGCTTTCGAATACGTAACCCTAGTCACCGCTTTTAGAATGCTCGGACACCTACCGCTATCTCAGTCGTGCTCCGGTTCTGGGGCTTCGACATTTGGCAGCAAAGCCGGAGACAACGCACCCTCGCTGCAAGATATTCACTTTCCTCCGCCTCCGGCGTCCGCCGAGAACTCCGACGGTATTTATGCGGAACCGTGCGCTTCAACGACTCCGCTTCTTCCTCGAATGCGTCAATCGGCGTCGACGCTATCGTCCCCGAATCCCCGCAAGCCCGTGCCGAAACCTCGGACCAATGCTGAATCACTGCATCGTACGAAGCGAGAATCACCGCCCGGGTACACTAACTAATTAGCTCGATTCCACTGCGGTTTCAGTGCGCCGAACAATTCTCTACCATGGTCTCGTCGGCGGATACTGCGTGCGTCCTTGCGGTTGAAGCAAAAGCTCGGTGAAGGCAAATTCAGCGAAGTGTTCGCATGCGAGCTTGAGGATGGACGACGTGCTGCGGTGAAGCTCCTCAAGGCTGGCGCTAACGAAGCAGCAAGGTTGGATCAGCATGCTGTACACATCATAGTTCCATCGTTTCAGGCAAGCGCTACTATCCGAAGGAGAGACAATGTCCCGGCTCGAGCATCCGAATGTTGTGGAGGTATGCGCTGTAGTGCAGAAGGGTCTTTGCTTTCCAGTTTGTACTGCATTTCAACAAGATGTTTCAGCTTATTGGGCAATGTGAAGATCTGTCAGTAATCACAGAATTAGCTGATGGTGGTAACATTCGCGACTTCATCCACGCTCATCAAGCTGAACTGAGGTATGCCGAACTTTAAACTGCTAACGAAAGCGTCGTTTCAGCTACGAGTGTCTCCTCCGCATGTGCACTGGTCTTGCTGCAGGAATGAAGTACCTCGAGCAAGAGGGCATAGTGCATGGACATCTGTCGCCAAGGACGTGTCTGGTCGACTCGTCGTTATGTGTCCGAATATCCGCTGCTCGCGGTCCAAATCACCACGCTCAACTTCGATACAGTGCACCGGAGGCCATCATACTAGTATGTTCATGCTCAGCGACGATACGAGAATAACGCAGATTCTTCCAGAACACGTGGTCCACAAAGTCTGATGCGTGGAGCTTTGGAGTCCTGGGTTGGGTTAGTGGAAGCTTTCCCCAAAATAGAAGCGGATAATAACGATGCTTTAGGAGATCCTCCACCGATGCAACGTCGTGCCCTTTGAAGTCCTCACTAACAACGAGATTATCGACAACGCGCAGAGAATGCTTCAAGGCGTAGAATCAGCGGTGCGATAGACGTCTTCCATAGTAGTTCAATGCAAGTTTTTAGGCTCATCTCGTCTTCGAAGAGACGTGCCCAAGGGAAACTGCCGATCTGCTGCGGGAGTGCTGCGCAGCAGAGGCCGACACGCGGCCGAACTTTCTCGAGATCCACCTTTTCTTGATGAGGAAGAACCTCGGCTTCACTTTGCAGCAAAATATCAGTATGTTGAACACTGCCGGTTAACAGATTTTACCTCCTATTTAAACATATCGCATGCATTTGGTTCTCAAGGTGAATGTATCAAGCTAATAAAAGATGTGTATCACCTCTTAGTTGTATTCCAGGAAACCCATCTGACTTGCGTTAGCACCAACTTACTGCGGCCGCACTTTTTGTGGTGCGCACACACCTGCTACCTTGGATTTAAATCAAAAGTTGTTAATCAACAGCGACGTGTTGCGCGTGCCGGAATATCCAAACATTCGAACAGGAATCTCTGTGTAGCCTTATCGATTCTGTACTCTACGTAGTAACCGATTTATGTTCTCTGTTAAACGCTAAGTACAGGCCTTAAGGAATGACATGATTGACCCTATGCGAAAGCAACTAGGTACTCGAGGAGATCGCGCTATAACCGTGGAAAGCCAAAGGGAAACTAGGGAAGCCATCAACACATCAGGTGCTGGCACGAAGACATATAGCAAAGACAGTTAATAAATGCGGGAAGACTAACTGGGTGCAAGGGTGGCACTCACTAAGCGAAAGGGCAGCGAAACAGTGAGCGGGACGGCAGTCAACGGTTAGTCAAAAGATCCCTAGCCGTAATACAATGGAACAGATGCACTGTTAGGGTTAGAAGTAGTGCAGCCACATATGTACGACTGCCGTTAAAAGTTGATTAGTTTCTCGGTGAGCTAATGCGTGAATCGTGGTCTTCATCCTCGGGTTCGGACGAGCCCTCTTGCGTCGTATCCACGTCGGTTGACGCGTCGTCTAGAAAGATTGCAGGAAATACCCGCGATTAGCAAGCTCCGTGCGTACCTATGTACCAATCGGACTCGTCGAACACGCTGCGATCGGTGGGCGAGTTGTGATGCCGCTTTGCGGACGGGATTCCCGAAATCTGAGCGGCAAGGTCCGTGAAGCTCGTGTCAGGCGAACGAGGGTTCTCCACGCGTCGGCCGTGCGCAAGCCGGCGCAGCTTGTCCGGGTTCATAACCGCCTTGATGTTAGTGTCCGTCTTTATCATCTCCGGGAACGTCTCTTCACCGTACTTGTAGCCGAGGTCCTGGAAAGTCGTCCTTCAAATCCTATTTTTACCGTATGGAAACATAGTTTTTACAGTTGGCTCGCAGTCATCCGGTGAAAGGGAACTGGTCCGACTGGTTTCGGCCAAAGTAGCCTGACTGGAACTATGACCAAAGAAACTTACGCGAATGAAGTCGAACTTCGCGAAGTCCAGAGTTTTGAAAGGCTCAAGTGGAGGCCTCAAATAGTGACAGTACGTGGCCTTCTTGACCATCTCCAGCTGTCGGACGCATGACACGAAAGCAAGGCGACTCTGCGAAGTTTGCATTATTTTCCGGCTACTATTCGAACGCCTACCTGGATTTCGTCCATCCCGAGAATGCGAACGGGCCGCGCAAATGGGTTGAGCTTTTTGAGAAGCACCCAAGTTCCACTCAGACTGTCACCGTAATTGTACAGGTCGGTTTCCGTAGCTAAGTAGCAGAGGTCACTGGCGGTCACCAACTAAACTCTTACCTGATCCGACGTCAACGGCAATCACGTAACGAGCACCCGTTGACCTGAATTAAGGGCTACGACTTCAAGTCTCGCTAGAAGCTCGGACTATTTCAAGAAATAATCCTACCTCATAACATCGGCAGGAAGGATGTTCACGTAGCCGCCATCCAGAAGCAAATGGCCGTCAACCGGGTCGCACAATGGCGGCAAGTAGCCTGCCAGTGACATCGACGCTCTGCAGTAGGCCCATAGCGGTCCGTCACGATGAACGCGCATCTCGGAGGTCCTGGAGGCCAGAAAACATTATTACCATTCGTTCCAAAAACGTACGATATGTCCGTGGAGATGCAGAAGTAGGGCAGCCACAAGTCCTCGATTTGCTTGTCCCCGAAAAGGTCCTGCAGGGTGCGGTTGAAGCCGGCTCCCGTGAACATAGCCGAATGTGCATAGGTCAAGTCCCAGATTTTGCGCCATAGCGAGCACATAACCTGCGCAATTAACTTTGAGAAGCGTCCACTCAAGGAAGGCATACCGTGAACCAGGATTTCGCGCGCGCCTCCAAGTCCTGGTGGGGGTCCTCTGCGTAGAGCCCACCGACCATGGAGCCAATCGACGTGCCACCCACTATGTCGACTGGGATGCCGTGATCGCGCATCGCATCGATAACACCCACGTGTGCCGCTCCACTGAACAAGAAGGAATTGCCATTGATGCATATCAAATAGTACGAACCGGGCGCCTCCACCTCCGAGCACGAGTCCCACCGCATTCCCGGTGAGAATGCGACTTAGACGTGCAAAGTCGCTAGTAAAGTCCACCTTCTCCCAAAATACGTTTTCGTCGTAGTAGTCAATAACCTCCTTTTCGTCCAGCTAAAACACAAAATACTGAAAGTATATGGGGCCCTTAATTACATTGACCTTGATGGGCCAGAGGTACATGCGGTCTGGCGCGCGAACATGGTAGTGACCGGAGAACCAGCTTCCCTTCAACCACTAAGCGTCGGAATAGTTAGCGGAGATACAAACGATGAGTACAGATTACCTCGAAGGTGCCTTTCGGATGCTTTACACCTTCGCGCCATAGCAGAATAAGCTCTTTGCGTGTGCGCAGACCCTCTCGGTTGATCTCCAAGTACTCCTCGATCTGCAATAATGAACTAGAGGAGACGAGCGTATGAGCTCTGGAACGTACGAAATGCTTTTTGGGTGGCTTGCTTTCGCCATTGGCCACGACGAGAATAGCGTCTGCTTGGCAAAGGCACCGTCTCGTCCAGTTCGTAGCCGTGTAGTCGCACTCGTAGATGATCAGCGGATACGCGTCTTCCTGCGCATTCAGCCAGTGCATCAGCTGGAGGTCGGCTTCCCTAGAGTCAGGCAATAAAGCTCAACGCTTTGATGTGCCTCACTTGTCCAATACGGCCTTCCCGAGGTGTTCGGACACAGTCTTGCTGCTCAACCGCAAGACACGCGTACTGGCGTTGAGCGCGTTGTACAGTTCGCATGTAAAGGAGATAAGCGGGACGTCAAATGACGTTGGAAAGATTGCCACAGTGTGTAGGTTCTAAAAGTAGCGTTGCACAGCGTACACGATGCGTGGCGTCGAACAGCATACCTTGATCCGGGCCATGGGGTCAGCAGGAGCCTTCTCATGCGGATAGCCTGAGGCCGTGGGCTCGCTCTCGCGGTTGTAATACTGGCCCAGTAAACGCACAAGGCGGAAGCCAACCTATAAACAATAGCATTGTCAGGAAAACGTCATTTTAAGAAGTTCGCCAGGATTACCTGAGGGAACTGAATTTTGACGAAACTAAGCAGTCCTTCGGACACTCGGGCCAACTGCGAGAAGCGCACAGCAAGCACGGTAGAGGACCTCGGTTTCTTCTGAAGGACTTCGGCCAAGCCAAGCACGTCGCCGCGTCCAAATTCTTCAATGGCAGTTTTCTTGATGACGGAACGCAAGCGCCCGCTTAGAACGATATACATGGCTTCCGCAACATCACCTTGCCTAAACGACTTTCAAGGTACCTCTTGCTGAAGTTGACGTAATCCTCCGAATACCTGTAGGCTGCTTGACCGGAGTCTAGGAACTCCCAGTCGAAGGCAAAGTCGACGGCACGAACGAATGAAGACAATCGACGAAGGACGGAGTAGGCGGCAGGTAAGATTGCCGCTGGTCGTTGACCCATGATTTCTTGAAAGTCTTGCTAAATCAGAGCTTTTCATCTGGGACCGGAAAGTCATGATCACCTTGCCAATGCACGCAATGGCGGACGCTTTGTGTGCGCGAATCGAATAAAAGGCAGGCTCGCTCGTCAGGATTTGAAGTGCGCCAACAAGCTCTTTCTGGAATACGAGCATGCTCCAAGGCTCGCATAGGTCTTCCTCGTCATCGTCGAGAACCGGATCCTGTAATGAACAAATCGGTCAAAATAAGACGTTATGCTCATGCATCGCCAGGTCGCTAGCCGCCGCAATTACCCACTTGTTGAATTTTCAGTGCACCGTTGAGAACAATGATCAGGGACGAGTCCTCGTCCGATCCTTGCTCCACCAGAACGTGTCCTTCGTCAACGGTCTTTATCTGGATCTTAGGCTGCAGGAGGGTTTGCGCGTCGGCACTATTCAGATGGAGCGTCTCACCGAACCAGCGGACTGCAGTCGACATAAGCTCATTGCGGTTGTCTACGCTAGTCGAGGGACGAGGTTGGGCTTTGCTCTTGGGTGAAAGAAGTCGCATAGAGTAACCCGAAGAGTGCCTTTCGTGGTCATCGAAAGGCTTATCTTCAGTGCGCTATAAAGTCACAATAAAGCGAAGATATAACCGTAGGTAGGCGCAAACCCAGCACTGGATAACTACGACGTACCCGTTTGAACAGTTCCTCGCCAAGTCCAAGGTACTGATGAAGGGTCGTTAGCGTCACGTGCAGAAGGCGTGTCAGAATGATTATAATCGGTCGGCTACAACGGACCGTATCACACTCATCAAAGAGGCGACTTATACCTCCAGGCTTCCGGACTGTTGATGTAGGCGTCGTGGAACTTTCCAATGTTGTACCTGAAATACGTAGGGGTCACATCGTCACTCAAAGTCTTGGTTACCTCGCTACCTTGCTCGGCGTCAATGTCTTAAGCGTGATGGTTTTGAACTTCGACGGGATTTTCTACAATGTAGCCAGTTAGTTGAGTTTAATCATGCGTCGAAAACGCAAACAACCTACCATTAGGATGTCGATGAGAGAGAGCAAGCTGTAGAAGCTATTACCCTTTCCGATGTGCTTCACCATGTATTGTTTACCGTGGGCGGCAGGAGGCTAGACAAAACTTAGTAAACAAGTCTCTGTCTGGACGAACATACAGAGATGTAGACCGCTATCGATCCTTCGAGCACCGCATACATGCAGTCGTCGTCGTCCCCTGGACCGACAATCGTTTGATTCGCATCGAAATTAAGCACTTCGATGTCGGATGAGGCCAACCAGTCTGTCGGGAGTTCAAGTAGCCTAAATCCACTGAGGTAAGTACCACAGCGAGTAAGCAACGCCCACTTGATATTGTGCAGCAAATAGTAGTACTCCGGCTTGAAGTTCGGCGGAATCTCCGGCAGCGCTGACGGTTCGAAAAATTCGGTTGGTGGTTTCGGTAGGGCCTCGCGGATAGAAGTCTTGAATTTCTGACGGCGATGGGCACGCCGTCGAATGAAACTAAACTGCCACTTCCGCGTTGATAATGCTTTCACCTAACCTCTGCCGTCCCCTATCAAACTTACTTCTTCACCTTCGCGAACGGCGATGAGCGTCGTCTACGCAATAGATGATTTTCCTCGATCGGCACGCTGTCGCCATTTGCATCGCGTCTTAGGCTGACTTGACGGAATTGATTACGCCTTCTCTCTGGCCTCGGCGGTAATGTGGACGGTTCAGACTGCTTGTTGATTAGCACGTCCGTCTCATCACTCGTGGAGGGATCGCGACCTAAACTTGGGAATGACCCGAGTTGACATCCCTGTCTCTTTTCGTAGCTTGCTACACTGCCCACGGCTGGAAAATGCGCAGTGCGCATGCGATGCCGCTACCGCATGCGTCTTTTGGTAACATATTGACCTACTATGCTTAACGTGCGATATGGCTAGCGTATCTAAAAGTCCATGTGCAAGCGACGTTTACTGCTGCGATATAGCCCCAATATAATGCATAGTGCAGAAGCGATAAACGACCAGTTTTTACCGAGTAACACCGACAAGCTATTCCGGCTGCGCAAAGGCGGAATCGCTAGTCGCTGAATTGTTCTAAACGAAATCACATGACTTACTGTCCGAAGCGGGTACGTCGAGGAAGTATATCACTAGTGAGAGTACTGCTGCCACGAGAACGCAAATACATATGACAGACAGCGGAATCTGAAATTTAAGAGTAAATGCTAGAGCTAAATAGCAAAGCGTAGAGGTAACTTACGACCAGTACTTACTTCAGAAAAGAAGCTCGAAAGATAGCGTAGCATTGTCCCTTTAGGCTGCAACACGAGCTGAGCAAGGTGGCCAGAGTATGCGACGGCCCGACGTGCACGGAAAGAACTGAAAGCGGATAGCGCTTGCTGGTCGCTAGATTTTACGCCCANCGAACATACAGAGATGTAGACCGCTATCGATCCTTCGAGCACCGCATACATGCAGTCGTCGTCGTCCCCTGGACCGACAATCGTTTGGATTCGCATCGAAATTAAGCACTTCGATGTCGGATGAGGCCAACCAGTCTGTCGGGAGTTCGAGTAACCTAAATGCGCTGAGTAAGCACCACAGCGAAATAAGCTACGCCCACTTGATATTGTGCAGCAAATAGTAGTACTCGGGTTTGAAGTTCGGCGGAATCTCCGGCAGCGCTGACGGTTCGAAGAATTCGGTTGGTGGTTTCGGCAGGGCCTCGCGGATAGAAGTCTTAAATTTCTGACGGCGATGGGCACGTCGTCGAATGAAACTAAATTGCCACGTCCCCGTTAGTAGTGTTTTTACCTAACCTCTGCCGTCCGCTGTCACTTACTTCTTCACCTTCGCGAACGGCGATGAGCGTCGTCTACGCAATAGATGAGTTTCCTCGACAGGCATGCTGTCGCCATTTGCATCGCGCCTTAGGCTGACTTGGCGGAATTGACTACGCCTCTTCTCTGGCCTCGTCGGTAATGTCGATGGTTCAAACTGCTTGGTGTCCGTCTCATTACTCGTGGAGGGCTCGAGACCTAAACTTTGGGACTGACTCGCGTTGATCTCCATGGCTCTTTTTGTAACTTGATCTACTGGGCCACTGATGGAAAAAGCGCAATGCGCATGCGATACCGTACCCGCATGCGTCTGTTGGTAACATATCGACTTATGCTATGCATATGGCTAGCATATCTAAAAATCCATGAGCAAGCGAACGCTTGCTGCTGCGACATAGCCCAATATAATGCATAGTGCAGAAGCGATAATCGACCAATTTTTCCCGAGTTACACCGGCAAGCGATTCCGGCGGCACAAAGCTGGAATCGCTAGTCGCTGAATTGTTCTAACGAAATCACATGACTTACTGTCCGAAGCGGGTACGTCGAGGAAGTATATCACTAGTGAGAGTACTGCTGCCACGAGAACGCAAATACATATGACAGGCAGCGGAACCTGAAATTTAAGAGTAAATGCTACAGCTAAATAGCAACGCGTAGAGGTAACTTACGACCAGTACTTACTTCAGAAAAGAAGCTCGAAAGATAGCGTAGCATTGTCCCTTTAGGCTGCAACACGAGCTGAGCAAGGTGGCCAGAGTATGCGACGGCCCAGTGTGCACGTAGAGAACTGAAAGCGGAAAGCGCTTGTTGGTTGCTAGATTTTACGCCGAGATAGTCTGCTCTGGGCATGGACCGACTGCTGGTCCCGCTATGACAGCAAACTGTGACGCTGGAGTAATATTCGCTAGAACGAAATCAAATAACTAGTTTTTACTTATTATTTTACTAGTTTTTAGTTTTCCCGTTCAGCGTCACATCAGCTCTCCTTAAGGATTCCCTCCTATGAATTCTAAGCGGAACCCTGCAGACATTGAATCCCAAAACAGAGGAAGTGCCAAGCTCGAGATGAAGTCATCGCGAAGACAAAGGCGGGGCTGCATATTTTTGTGCCGTCCACGTGTGGGCCAAGGTTTAGGCTGCATTGTGCAATAAGCGTGAGCGAACCAAGTTCAGGTCCGCAGGTTCTATGGGTGAGAGTGATAGTGCCCAAGCCCAAGTTCCGCGTTTCCACAGGGAGAAATAAATTCTACTGCTAAATTCAGTTACTTTTACTGCATTACGGTCCACCAAACTATAGGTTTCAACAAAGTGTACATTGTTAAAATGTGTGAAAGACCAATGGGAGGTATGCAGTGCACACAAGGCAACCGGAGGTATAAGGCAATAGCAGGTGTCTCAATGGGATTTTCCTCTTCGCCCTGCGACCTCGTCCTTCTGCTTGGAGGTGAAGTTAAGCATAGTCATGATAGCCTAAAAGCAGGAGCGTACAATATTCACAACATCCTTAGAGTAAATTACCTGCAGGTGCTCTCGCGCATTTCCTTTGTTAAGTAAGTAGTAGCTAAAGTTCCAGTTAAAAGTGTAACGAATTCCCCAACTTACTAAAAGGTATCGTGAAGGAACTTCAGAGTTATGCGATCTTCGGTCAACTGATCGATCTCGCGTTCCTGTAATGCACGTGTCAAAAACGTACTGCTTCGTGCCAACATTACGTCATGGATGTCTTGTCGCGCTGCTTGTTGGCCTTTGCGGAACATGACTAAGTACATCTGCTGGCGTTCTTCGTCCATCTCACGCACCTTCTTCTCGTACATGTCGACCTCCGACTGCAGTATGTGAACGCGTCCGCTTAGCTCGTTCTCGACAACCGCTTTCTAAACGAACGAGCGTAGCTCCGTACTAGTGTGGTTCTGCCGGCTTACCTGTTCCGCTTTTGAGTTCAAATCCGCAATGTGGTTCTCTAGCTCGTGGTTTCTGTCACGCAAGGCAGCCACTTGAGATCTCAGCGCTTCTTGGATAATAGGCCGCTCTCGCTCCTTAGGCGCTGTCATGTCATCCGCCGCTGCCAAGTCACCCTCGTGGAAGGACGACGTCATCGGATCATTTGGCACAGAAAAGTCACTAAGATCAGTCTCGACGTCGTCAGTTCAGTGAAACCAGCACCATACCCGCTACAACCGACATCCGGCACGCTGGACGACAGTCCAGAATGTTTCGATGGCAGCCTTGCTCCAGAGTGTGGATCTTCGCTCACAACAATGAACGGCTGGGACTTCCTTCGCGACAGCGACGCTCGGCTACGAAGGGACTGGTTTCGTTTACGGTTCATTTTTGGCGACTTTTTCTCTTGGGCATGTTTAACCAAGCAATTGGCGAACTCAAGTTCTCCGCGAAGAATGAAGAGCTGGTTGCGGAGTTCCAGCCGTTCGGCTTCAGACTTGTTAAGGCCCTTGCGAAGCCGATGCACTTCTCGGAACGTGACGCCCGCCGTCTCCTTCCATCTGCAACAAGGATCGATAGAAAACGAATTGACTTGACGCCACGCAGGCAATGTTAATCAACAGTGTAATACTAAGGACCTTGCTAGTTCCGCTGGGTTGCAGCTGGCTGTGGCTAAGCCAGCGTCACTTCGACTTCTAGCCAGTTTTGGGTTCATCTGGTGACTCAGGGCGTCCTGGCGCATCTCGGTGTGGTACACTTCAAGCTCTCTTAGCGCATCATCTAATCGCCCTTGAACTTCCGTCAGTTGCTCACGTAAGGCGTATTCGTTGTCTTGCCGTGTTCGTTCTTCTAAAAGACAAATAGACTACCAGTCTAGCCGCTCTTTCCCACCTTTAACTCGGTTGATGTCAGTCAGTTGATCTCCTAGGAACTCCATCGTTTCGTCAATGTCTGACGACAATATATCGTCGAGTGCCGCAGTGCTCGATTGGCCCTCAGGAAAATCGGCATGCATTGGCGAGCCAGCTTCGTACTGGCCGAGTTTCTTGTTTAGTCGCACTACTTCAGACTTCAGCTTCGAGATCTGCCTTAGTAGTCCGTTACGCTCAAGGTCCCATTTCGACGGAAGTGGAAACGGTTTGATTTGTGGGGAGAACGTTTTCTGCAGCGTAGCCTTCTGCGGACTATCCTTAGCGTGCCTCTTCGGTGCCTCCTGCACGTACGACGGGACTATCACTGGTAGAGCCCAGATCTCGCGCAGGTTTGGATGGGAGGACGATGTACGCATTGTCGGTGCGATCGTGTGCTTCTGAATGATCTCTCTTGCGCATCGCACCGCTTCAGAAGCATCGATTTCATCCGTGCTCGAAAGTCTAAATACGAAACGTTGTTACTTAGGCCTAATAAGGTTGCCGAGAAAAACAATAGGGTCATACCCCAGCGGTATTGCTTACTGTGGGCGGTGGAGTACGGTTGCTAACGTAGCTTGAAGTTGCCTGATCTCGGCGGAGACCACTCGAGCCTTATTGAGTTCTTCTTCCTGCGACGCAACGCGTTCGCTCAGTTGTTGGTTCACGTTCTCGTACTCGCGTATAGCGACCTCTGATTCCTTCTGAGCTGCTTCGAAGTCCTTAGTGAGCTTTGCAATCCTCTCGTTGACGTCGCCTGTTTCTTCCATGCGCCGAAGTCTCAGCGCAAGGTCTGCGTTCCGACGCTCCAGCTCGACGATCTTGCGTTCGAGGATGGCTCCAGTTGCAGTACGATGTGGGTGCACCTCCCTCATGGGAGTCCCAGTGCTGGCGGAAGTGTCTCGAGTGTCTTGCATCACTGTTGGGGACGACATACAGGACGCGAGGGATTCGTCTCCTTCTCTGCTGCTCTCTCGCACAAGGCTAGGGAAGCGAACGCCTTCCTCGCGGTCGTATACCACTTGTTCGAAGGAGACGTCCGACCTCTTGCGGTTCTAAAATTCGGTGATGTGGAGGACCCACGATGGAGAAATTTACCTTTGTGTGCATGGCGTCGAACAAGCGCCTTTGCAAGCCATGGATCTGGGCCCTCGCAAGCGTCAGTTCGTCTTGATACGAAGTACTCGCGTCCTGCATGTGCGATGCTCCACCGTTCTCCGTAGTAACGTCCGCTGGCCCCATCGACGTGGGTCTGTGTCGATGGTTTGGCTTACACGCGACGTACTTGTTCACGGTCTTAGGCTTCGCATCGCATTGGGCGTCTTTGCGTGGGAAATTTATCTGCAACGCGAATATGTATGCCTGGCGTCTGCTATCCATTCTGACTTGATTGTTCAGATGAGAAACGTGGTCAATGGAGCTCGTGAGACGTTGTTCAAGTTCCGCTTTCTCCATCTGGTTTCGCATTTTGAGGTCCTCGAAGTCACGATAAAGTTTATCCAGGTGGTTCTAAAATCCAGGGTACTGACAGGAAATACCCCTTGAATCTGTCTACCTTAACGTTTCCTCTTGCGATCTCCAAGTTAGCGACCTTCTCTTTCCAGTACTTGCTTTGTTCATTATACTTCCGCATTGCCTCTGCAAGAGCATCCTCCAGAGCCTCATTGTATTCATCGCGGATCTCGTTGAAACGGAGTTGCAACTTGCTCTTTTCCTGTAAACGCGCAGATGAGGCTCTGAAAGATAGTTTTTCGCAGTCCGTTCTTACCTGCTGAGTCCGTTCAACTTCCATCTCCATAATGGGGATGCGATCGATTTGCCGAGCAAGTTCATTGATCCTGAAAGAACAATAGGAAACCATGCCTGTAAGGGCTTCTCACCTGTTTTGATACACGTCTCGTTCTTTCTGCCTCAGTTCTTCGACATGCTGCGACTCCCGGGCGGCCAGCTCCAGCTGTCGGGTAAGCGACTCCACAAGGCTGGTCTTCAACATCAGATTCTCTTCAATTTCCGCAAATCTCTCGTGCATATCGGACTGCTTGCTGTAGAACTCTGCTTCAACTTGCTGCAATTCAACGTGCGCGGTCGGAAGCGGTAAGCCGCAGCGTTACCTTTAACTTGTCGTGAAGGCTAAGGAATTGCGACTCGTTCTTGGTGAGCGCTTCGCTAGTCAGCTCAGTCTGCACGTTCTTCGTGTGCATAACCATGTAGCGAGGATCGACGTAGCCTCGCTGCCAGCTATTCGTCGCTTCGTCCTTTACGACTAGCTAAACACACGAATACTGACATTGTGAAGGTGAAGCCCTCTTGTGAAGGTTCAAACTTGCCTCGTTATCGAGGATGGTATCCCGGTACACCTGGCACCGCTCTTCCAGATAGGAAATCGCTTTCTTCAGTGTCTCCTTTTCTTCCTGAAACACTTCCGTTACCGAACGACGCTACATCGTGAAAGCGCACCTGCATCCGTTCCAGCGCCATTTGAGAGGCCTTTGCTTCCGTTAAGCGTTCCGTTGCGAGGTCTTTGAGCTCCTCGTGTTGTTTTTGCAAGGTTGCGAACTCTGTCTCGTTCTTGTCAACCGTTGTTCGCAGTTCGTTCACATCATCTTCAAGCTCGCGAATGCGTAACGTTTCCTCTTCCATCTGAGAAGTTGCATTAATGCCGAGCTCGGATGAGTACTGTTCTCTGTTTTCAAACATCCTTCGCAGTTGTCCGAGCAAATACCCAAAAATGAAAACCCTAAGCCCTTCCAAACTAGACGACGAGACGCTGTGCGACTAAAAATTTGCATGCCCACCACAACAACCGCGTAGCAACCAAAGCACGGCAAGCAACAGTGACGTAAAAGGCTACAGCTTTATTTAAATCCAGTTGCACATCAGTATAGAAATAGTGATCAGTTGAAGTGATTGGAGCGGTACTCGTAGGGAAGTCAGTGGGGACAATATTAAGCCATGAGCAACCGTAGTGGCACGATAAATAGAGAAACCTGCTAAAAAACTGGCACTGGGACAATTACGGACGTGGACACCGGACGCGCATCGGACGAACTTATCACAACGTTACATACGTAGACCACAGCTCAGAACTGAGACGGTCTTCACGATAGAGTAGTGCACAAATGGCAAAACGTGTACGCGCAGAAAAGTGACTGGGTGCAGTTTCCGGCACCCGACGCACAACGAAGCGGAAATCAAGCGGCGAGCGTTCGATGAGGTGGCCCTCCTCGTCCGGCGTAGAGGTCTTCAAATGCCGACAACGTAATACCAAGCGGCGAAAATGAGGAGATAGCAAGAGAGGTAGCAGAAGATCACGCAGCTTACCCGCTCCAGTAGGTTTTTGTTCTCGTCGATGAGACCTCGCTTCCGTTCCACGCAACTCGGCAGCTGACACTCAACGGCATGGAGGTCTACAAGGTTATGGTAGTACGCGACTGGGCATGCGGCGTGTATACCTTGTGATGACCTCTGCCGGGGACCGAGTAGCATAGCGTCGGCAATGGGCGACACAGCGGCGCTGACAACACCGGGCGACTGAGAGGAGGCACTGAGACGACGGACGGTAGCGCGAAGCACTTCGGTCTCTGAGCGTTGCTGGTCCAGATCTTGGGCCACAACAGCCTCCATCGTTGACATCTTCATCATCTGCTCCTTCACGACGATTTCCAGCTGAGCCGCTTTGGTACGCCAGATCAAGGCCTCGTTACGATATGCCTACGAATAAGAGTACTCAGTGTTAAGTCCGACTCATACCTCCAACTGTGTCAGCGTTTCTTTAGTGAGCCGCTGTTGGTCGTTCACGCTGCCAGCAGGTGAAGCAGGCGCCGTGGCTGACAGGCCGACGTTGGAACCGCCAACCGTGAGCAGGTTCTGCGACTCGATAGTAACCGGGTCCGTCATCTGCTCAACGTCCACTTTCTCCACTTGCATTTCGTTCTTCAAGCGCTCCATTTGTTGCGACTTGCGCACAAGTTCGGCTCTAAATTACCGTGAAAACACATTTCTCTGCATTCGGGGCTATCAGATCTCAGTGGATTCTGAACCTACCGAAGGTCGACGGTCTCCTGAATGAGCTGCCGCACGCGAATCTCATGCTTCTCGACGAGCTCCTGCGCCTCACGCTTGTTCTCCTCTTCCAGCTGCTTCTGCTTTTGCAACAGCCTCTGCTCCTCGGTCATGCTTCTACCGGAGCCCATCAACGCTTCGATCTCCTTCAGCCGATCACGCAACTCTACGAGTTGCTTCTCCTTGTCCCGCAGCTGCTCTTGACTCGTCTTCAGTTCTTTCTTCAGCTCGATGATCTCCTTGTTTTTTCGCTGTGTTGGGGTGAGGTAGTTTTCACCGTGGTCGTGGTCCTTATGGCGACATCCCTTCTTCTCGCAGTGCAATACGTATCTGAAAACATTTCCCTGCCTTGCAGCGTTTCGCACGGTATGATCTTACCTCGTGCTCTTCCCAAACCACCATTTCCCTGCGATGTGAGAGCTTCCGGTGGAACTACCGACTGAGAACACGTCATCTTCCGAGACTTCAGCTCCACCCTCGGTGTGTTCATCTTCCGCGCCAGTATCAGCCTCATCGCCTTCTTTGTCCTTTTGCGCCTTCTCCTCCGTGGTTTCGTCTTCGGGCTCTTCCGAATGAGGTCTGTAAGCTGGGATTTACATGGGGTCGTCACTAGCCACCTACCTCATTGGAGAAATTACAGCTGCGGGGGTCTTTCCTTTGCGAGTGGAGAAAATCGACGTGCGGGCGTCGTTCTCCGTTTCGGTGTTGTACTCGTCGCTGGTGTCTCCGAAGATTGCAACTAAAGTACTTATCGTCAAAGCACGGCGTGCATTAAATTGCAAACCTTCATTGCGACCTGAAAATCCAACACTCAGCTTCTGAAGACTCCTCGGTGATGCTACAGACTCGGATGGCGCGAAACGGTTGCGTACGCTGGATCCGGATAAGATCGAATCAATGAAGGACGGCATGGATTCCGAGCGATGATGTTCGTCCTACAGTTCAAGCATGTACAGTCCAATCAGAAGCATCATCTGGTTCATTATTCGTTGAAACCGGCAACGTACCGATAGCGATATGGGTCTCTTCAAGATGCCCTTCTTCGGCTGCCCGCTAGATGGCGGTGGTATCCGACTGCTCATGCTGCGCCTGCTGATAGCGGGCGTGATCATAGGAGGTCGGACGGGCGTAGAGGTCTCTACCGACTGTGTCATTTGTGACATTGACGGGTATGACGACGACAGTGAGGCGTTGCCGAACGACGTGTCCGGTTCGGAATTGTCTCGGCTCCTTGAGGGCTTCATTTCGGATTGTTGGTCAGTTGTCGTGTATTCTGGTCAGAAGTGAAGTTAGTGTCATTGGCAGCTTCCAAATCCTGAAAATGCAATGTTAGCGAAATTCTTTCTAAAAACAATCTCGTAAGCATCGAGAGCGCGAAATTGCAACTAGTTCCAGGCAGCGCTTGACCCGCATTTTAACGAGCCAACAGGAAGCGTCAAGAAATGGAACCGTGAGTAGGAACTTTTAACCGGGCTACCTTCAACAAAGGGGTACTGCGTCAGAGTAATCTTACACCCTACAGTGTCCTCGCAAGCAAAAATAGCTTAGCTGGTGCCGAATGCTGTGAGCCCGGTACGTGGAACTTTGCGCATTCGTCATGACACACTATGACACTATACCTTATCTAAAGCGCCACGGCGGTGCGTTCAAAAGGCCGACCAATGGGCACTAGCATAAGAGATCACGAGCTTTAAATCAGTTCCTATAGCGGACCAAGGTAGATAAAATCGTGAACGACCCATAAATCGAAATGCACCAACGGTTGAAGAAGCTGCGCCTTTGGAAGTAGTCGACGAAAATAAACTTTCCCATGCAGACGGCTGCTAATGCTCTTCGGTGCGAAACGCATTAAGCCACATGGATGTTGACAGAAACGCGACAGCGCGCAGCGACAAAAGAGAACAACTTCCACGCACTTAAGCCCTCCTCGCGATCGCTGTCAGCCACCCTAGGATTGAGTGTTTTTTCGCCTCCGAGTGCAGAGGTCGGTTCATCCGGTTCGAGCTTGCTACCACTAGCGAGTTTTTAGGATCTCACACGGTCACGCTAACAGGATATGTCTCAGAAACTTTTCTTTCATTTCATATGCTTCAGTGTTGGGAAACAGATAACTAAAATTAAGTTGAGGCAGTAAGGCTTGACCAGTTTATGCCGCGTGACGGCTGTTTCGATGTGCGAAATTAAATCGTCATTCACATAAGCGCAAGAAATGAGCAACTCTTCCTTGCAGTGCCTACGGGCACTGCAATTTGCCACTAAAAAACCGCCACCACGCATTCATCGCCTACTTAAAACATTAAATCTGAAAGTATTCAAAAGAACTAACGGCATAGTAAATGTACAACGTGACAACGTGCGCGCGCGCGTCTCTCCAGCGGCAACGTTGCCGACCGACGATGGCCGCAAGAACATGGGTCGCGATGGCAGGCCAAAGGTGACGTCACAAAGAGAGAATGGCGCAGTTGAATAAACAAGGGCGCCGCTGAGGAAAAAGGCCCGCATGCAGGCAAATACATCTTGCTTTCTCAGCGCATAAGGCATGAACAACATTAAGGAAGTTTACGAATGATCGTAACTGTAAGCATTAGTTGATGTGCAAACCGAAGCCACATTCAACAGCAGCTAAAAGCCGGATCGTTCAAAGAGACGACATATACTAAGTTGGTAATAGCAACGCACCATTCATTGCTGCAACGGGGATTTTTATCGCTAAGCGTAATCACTCAAAAGAGCGAATGAAAAACGACTGAGTGTCGCAGCACGCGGCAGGTGGATCTTCGTCCCAAGCGGCGGATACACTTGCTTTTCGCCAATTGCTGGCATCGGCCGGACGGCCATTTAGCAGACGCAGCATTTAAGAGGACGCATTGATGCGACGAACGCGTCGGATTCGACGCTGGTTAAAAAGTCCGTTTCTGTGAATTCTTTCATCGTTGAACTTAACAAATGTGGAAAAGTTAGTCCGTTGGGTACCACAATGTAGGTTGTCAATTTCTGTAGGTTTGACAAACGATGATTTCACATATAGCAGTGGGTGAGCAAGTAGAACATAAACCATGAAGAGTGAAGCAGAGCTGACGGAAGGCAACCCGCAGAGGAAGATGGAGTCGTGCCCATAGGTGGCAGAGAAGACCCTGCAACGACACTTCCCTCAATAGGCTGCGGAGTATGTGAGTGTGTACCTGTGATCAACGGGGTCGTAGCGTCGACCGGAGGGGACATCGCGATTGGTGCCAGAAGTGGGTTATCAACTGAAATTTTATTTCACAGAATGAGCAATCCTGCAAAAAAGTGGACCCCAAAGACCTTGTCCTATTAGTTCTGTGGAGTCATTTTCTGTAGTGTGCGTAATCGGTACGAAGGAAACAGTCCAAATGCATGGCACGCAACTGAAGAGAGGTTGATCGTCTTAAGTGTCAAGCTTAGCGATATTCACTTACAACATTCACAGATGAAGACAGAAGTAGGAAAGTTCAGCGGCGAGACGGCGCTAATTAAACCGTTCTAAAACCGTTGGTGTCCTTTATGCAGCCCAGAAAGGCATACCATATACCCGAAATTTAGCTGGTTGCAGTTAGCGCCAACGGCAGGCGGAACAATTGTCGATGAAGTGAACGGCACCACGGTGCCGTTAAATTCCGTCCACGACCATTGTGCGTTGCAATCCAAGCGATTCGCATTGATGTAGTACGTATCGTTAGGCTAAATGCAGCATGCGTCCGAAACAAAAACCCACGTGCATGTAATGATTCCGTACCTTATATGTACAGTTTGGCTAATAGAAGGAAGTGGTCGTGGAACCCGACTTCAATTTTGTTTACCTGAGTTAGCTCTTGCGAAGTAAGTGTAATAGCCTGCGTGGGACTATCCATAAGGACCACTCGGCACGACGCTCCTGCAGCGAACAATGCTTGGTTACACCTAAACTGCGTGAACTTTGTTCGCCTTCACGCACGCCGGAAAATTACATTGCAGTGATGTTACCGAATGGTTGATTAGGAAACCGAATTACGACAGTGCATTTTGTGTCCAAGAAGGCAGTGCTGACAACCTCGGATGCATTGCGGAAGACGTCACAAGCTTGCTGCAACTTTTGCGCAACCGCAGCGTTGAGGTAGAGTAAGGAGACAACGGTGACGTGAACGCGCATACTCCTTCGACGCAAGGCACTCTCGTCTGTTGGGCAAGTGAAGGCCTGGCAAGCGGTTGCCTCTAATTGTCACATTCCCGTTTCGTAGTATCTACCTAGGCCAGGTGTTCCGTTAGCCTATTTGTCCTTTCCTAAGAACTTCACACGCCTGGTGTGAGGTTGCCTACGCACTAATGCATCATGAAACACTACAACTACGTGCGAAAAACAATGTAGGTAACTAGCAATAAGCCCCTCGGGCCCTACTAGGTTTTAGCTTCAAACGTTTTAGACTGGACCGATGAGGGCAGACAGCAAACGATACCGATTAGTGAAGTTACTGCTACTGAAGTAGTTATTGAAGCATATGTGTCGTCAAAGGTTAAACGCATTGAAGCATTCGAGCCGTCTAGATAGAAGCGCACCAGTCGGCTTGATCGACGTGTTCGGGTTGTCTGCGTGGAAGCGTACGATTCGGATGAATGGACGCGCTTGAGCTTTCTTGGCAATAGTGTTTGAGTCGCCTCTATGAATCGCTGAACTCAGTTGCAGATGAACTAAGAAGAGCACTTGGCTTAATCCGGCGATTGTCGACAAATGATGCCAAGCAATTTCTGTGCAATGAAAAGCCGTTGAGCTGGGGCAATGTGAAATTGTCATACGTGATAGTGACCTACTTGTATTTCTGACATAGTGTGCTTTTCAGTGCAGCTGAGGATGCGCGACCATTGAACTCACTGTAAGCGCTACACAGACATGTTCTGATCAAGATTCTCAAGGGTTTCAAGGTGTTATTTCCGTGCTGCTTGATGCGTCCTCCGAAGTCGAACGATGTTACCTAATTCAACACGTCTAACGAACTGTTTAAGAGGATCACGTCGTTTAATGGGGCCTGGCACGGTAGGTGTCGGCGTGCGGCGCAAAAATTCGGCGATCCCTTTGGCGGTGGACGCCGCCGTAAGCCCGTTGTCCATCACATCAAAAGGCGTGCGTGAGTGAGTGCCGTGTCGGTCCTATCCCGGGGGGCTTTCCGCTGACGCATTACCGCGACAGTTGGGCCCCGTCGCCGGGCGTGCGCTGGTGGCGCCTCCGGTTTCGGCTTTTACCAGTCCGTTCCGCGGTGCTCGGTTCGGACGAGTGCACATACTCATCCGTGGACGTCGCGGCCGCGACTCGTCGCGCCGTCCGTGATTGACCCGCAAGACGCTCGAAGCGGGACAACACGCAGCTGCTCGTCGCTGCTTACTTCTCGGCACGTCGACCCGCCAGCGCGCTCTGGCGGCTTTTGCCCGTTCGGACGCCCTCCGAGGACAGCTGTCGCGGTCGGTCCACGCGGCGCGCCATTCTCCCTCACCCTCCTCCCGGTCCTTCCGCCGTCTTACTGCACCGGCGGCGATTGGAAAAGCGTTCGCGCCGACTCACCAGCACCAGCAGCAGCCACCTCGGCCCCTCCTCCTCCGGGCTGCTCCGGATGGCCTTTCGGTCCGCGTCCACAACTGCGTGTACCGCGTGTTTCGGCTGACCGGCGGCTAGCAGCCTAATTCATCGTCGCTGCCATTTACCTCCTCACGCGCTCCTAATTTCTGGTCCACATGCTTGTTCGGTCCTAGGCCCTTGGATAGCCGCTACCCTTGTCTTCAGTGTCCAATCAAAAAGGCCGATAGGGTAAGGGTAAGAGCCCTTTGGCGTAGAAAATTTTTTTAAAAGTTAGTAAATTTATTCGTCTTGCTAGCGTTCCGAGACATTCGGCCCGAAAGATCATGTGCACGCAATATGTTAGCAAGTTCCACAGACCAGGGTAAACCAAATTGTAAAAGGTGTCGTTTAAAGCATGAGCACTCAAAACTTTGTAGGGTACGGCTTCTCTTTGTTTAGTCCAGTATTCTTATTGAATTTCTTATTCTCTTAGCTATTGTTACTGTCTTTATCTCATGCTATTGTGTTTGGTTTTAATTAGAACTAAGCGCACGTGTTTCCGCGTACCGCTGACCGTCGTTCACCGTTCCGAGTGATCGATTACGTGAACGTGTAATGTGCGCAGCGCTGACCGACGCGTCCTATGCCCCTCAGTCCATTCGCGCGTCGCCTCCGTTAGGGCTTTGTTTCATCAGCCGTGTCAGGCGAAATCGCCGCACGGCACGGTAGCTCACCCTTTTTGCGAAACCACCAGGAAGACGAACGGACGCGACGAAGGTCAGCTGCATTTACCGCCAGCCGGAGAACCGCTACCCTCTTCCTTCCCATCACGCGAATCTCCGAGACATTTCAAATTCAGCACCTTGCGTGCGATGAATCGGCCACGAATATTCACGTAGGCAACAAAAACAAGCGCATGCGCCGTACACATTTGCAAATCAGAGGGAGACGATGAAAGTTCGGCAGTTGCGAAAACGGACCATAGAGATGCTGACGTGTCCTGGGACAGTTACTTTTGACGTTTAAAGCCTGACTTTCCTTTCAAGTAGTGTATGAAGCGTCCACCTTATTCGCTCCCTGGTTTTCTAGATTCTATTGCGCGTAGAAAGTGTTCGATGAGGTGCGGTTTCGGAACGCACATGCATTCCCTCTCTCTTACGTTGTTTGGTCACTACTCAGCCGTTTTGGACGCTGGTGACGGAGCGAAAGTTCGTTTGCGGATGAGCGACGGACGGATTGCACTTGGAGCTGGTCAGCAGCCCGCGGCCCGCGGAGGGCGATGGCGTAACGCATACACTGACCGAGCGAGGTTTGTCCAGCAAGCACAGCGCGCCCTGACATCGCCGCTCATACGCAGTTAACTCCTTGAACGCTTTGTTCAGCGTCGGCTAAAAATAGCCCGGGCCGAAATGTGCGTTTCCATTCGCAAACGACGCACGACAGAGGTGTTTGCACATTTTCGAGGCTCGACGAGTGTAGCGGAGAAAAAGCGGTGATCAAGAGAACGCACAACGGAGTCAAGCGATGGGTGACGGCCTAGCGGACGAACCAGCGACGCTGTTCAGCGGCTCAAGCGCGCCTCACAGCCCTTCCACATCTCCAGCTGCTGCATCCGCTGACCACCAACTTGAATTCGTCATCGCCAGCTCAGTGTTCATTGACCAGCAGCCTTGAGCCAGTACAGAACAGTAGGCATCGGGTCATGCGGCCAACGGTCTTATGTGCGCGCAGCAGGGCATACATTTTACCTACGCTTATCGATGATAGCTGAAACGTTTTTCCAAGAATGAGTTCCCCGGAATTCCAAAGTACCTCAAGGGCAGCAATACACTTTCTTGCAAATTGGACGTTTCCTAATTTTCGTCCGCATGACGGTAGAAACCTCCAAACGACGTTTGCTGCTTAGAGTTGCATTCAGATGCCCCGCTTCGTTAAAAAAAGGATGCTTGCTCTACGCGTACAATAGAGCTATGGCTAGCGTCTAGGCCGTAATTTAACCGCGGGTCATCGATATATGACTGTCCGTTTAATACTTTGAGAACAGCGCACCGCTCGCTGTCACGGTTCAGCGACGTTCCCGCGCACGGCCATTCCTCCGCCGGACGCCCTCCGCGGACTGGTCCCGGGGTGCTGCGACCAGCCGACTGTCCATCCGCCGAGAGGAGCGAACAGCCGAAGAGGACTGGTCACGCGACGAAGCGGTGCTGGATCACGGGCCGGGAATAGCAAACGGATGGACTCGGGCGCGGCGAGGGACAAGAATAGAATTACTTATGTATGCGCTCGCCTCCTGCAAATTCAGTTCGAAACGGGGCTGGGGCGCGCCTCTCGGCTTCTCAAGTCACAAACAGAGCAAAACACACAAGAAAGAACCACACGGTGCTCGCGCAAGCGCCAAATCCAGACCCGCTGACCGGTCCGTGCGGTCAACTTTGTTCACTTCCAGCCCCGTCACTCCGGCCACGAGGACGAACTCCGCCAGAAGACGCTCGAGTGTCGTCCGAGACGGCGGCGACCTCCAAGAGGTCTTCACCCCAGCCGGCTTTCATGACCCACAGTCCTAGTTTTTTATCTTCTTTAGCTAGGTACACGCTTTACGGAGCCTGCCCTGCGTACTGCGTGTCATCCTGTGGCGATAGAAAATATAGTCATGTTTTGCTTGCAAATAGTCTGGCATACTTCAAGCTCCCTATAGCTACAGCTTCGAACAGAATCGCATGCAGGTAACCTCGAACCACATTTAAAACATGCATACCTGCCTAAAGTCAGCTAACGTAAGCTTGCTTCATTAAAGACTTAGAAAGCCTCGCTTGCGTCCCATCCCCTGCGGACTATGGGGTCGCTGCGTGACCGAGCTCTTAGCCGATTGCCTTGCGGCGCTGCATTACGTAAGGGCGCGCGTCCCTGTCGCGTCGGTCGCGCAATCCGTTCCGCAACGTACCGTGATAGTCAGTCGTGAAGAACGTGACCCTTGCTTGGGTTTTTCGGAGTGTTAGCGTGTAGGACGGTGTTTGCCCAAGAGCAGGCGGGCAGCTGTGATCTGCGTCGTTTTCTATTGTACACACGGAGGTCGTGAAATTGGCGGGCGAAGCCGTCTGTCCATTGCGTCGGTGGCGGCGCGCTGACCACTAGCGCGGCTATTCTTGACCGCCAAGTACTACGATGACGGAGCCGAGCTGGGGGCTGCGTCAGTCACTCGTGGAGTGGGTACTCCGTGCGGCCGTACTCGGCCGGCGGCTACTCGTGATCTCGGCTTAGTGGGCCACATAGGTTGCTTCATTCCATCTTGTAATTGTCTTTCACTTTAAAGTATTCGGCTGGCATGAGCACGACAGACTGTTCATCGTTAATTCCAGTTTTTTCCTGCATGCATGAACTGACTGATGGTGCGTCATTGAAGTTCCTGCTGTTCGCTCGAGGTAACGTGCGACATGCGTGCATTCCGTGACCCACTTTTCTCGTTTAGTCAGGCTCGTGGTTTTTTGACTGACCTTATCGCCGTTCTTTGCGTCAAAAAACAACACGTCTCTGTTCGTTTCTTCTTTTCTCCGTCTAACAGTCTTTGCAAAATAAGTTCTTGACCTACGTCAGCCGGGCGCTCGTGACTTTTGACGTCCTCGCATCGGCCAGCGCCTTTTCACGCGTGTCCAGCCGCCCTGTACACGTGCGATGCGCACCAGCGTCAAATCTCCTCGCACGTTCGCAGTTTGTTCAACACGGTGAAATACACGGGACTCGTCTATCTCCTACGCACTGACCATTTTTCTTACGCGTATGTTCTTACCTTCTTCTCGTGGCTGATGGTGGTCGTCCGCCCACTGGCGTTCCGACTGACGCAGCCCGTGCGGTTTACGTCAAATGCAGTGAACTGGTGCTCGGACTGGGACGGGCACGGAAAGCACGTCGTCCACCCGTGCCCTTTGCCCTCCCACCCTCGCAGACAGTTGTCTTAAGTGGCTGCGCATATTTCATCTTGCCACTGGGATTATTTATTTCCTGATACGCTAAAACTTAGACCTATGTTGCCCTTCGCTACGTCGTATCAAGATGGAGTTCGAGTTCGTTACCCGTTCGTGCCTACGTGTCTGCGCCTTTCAAACTCATCGATGCTGTATCCATTTGTGCATCCATAACAGTCCAACTTTAGGAGAAAATGTCAACGCCTGAAATGCTCGAAATCCAGGAGATGAGCGAAATGAAAGAGGAGTCGCTGAGCGACGTCAAGTCCGACATCACCAGCAAGGGTTCCATGGAGGACCCGGATTCCGGTGACGAAGTACCCGACTCTAACCCTGGGGAAGTTATGGAAGTGCGTTGCGGTCTGCTCACCGGAAAACTGCATCTTCAGCGCTTCACCTGCCCGGGCATTCACAAACGCTGCATCGAGTATGAAGGTGAGAAGACCTGTCCAGTAATGAAAATGCACTACTTGTGCTTTAGGCAAGCTGATCAGCCCTCGCCAGTTCACCATAAAAGCGGAGAAGGACAAGCAAAAGGACTGGAAAGGCAGCATTCGACTAGGCCGTCAGAACCTCAGGTAAGTCCTCTGCTTAGCGTGGATAGACAACGGAGACGAACGATCCATGGGGTTAACAGTTTTGATCGCGTCTATTCAGAACCATGATGGAACTGCATCAGCTGGACTTCTACGACCACGAGACAAACTGCAGTCTGAAGTGCCAGAGCCGCAACTACATCAAGAATCGGAAAAGCGAGACCATGGAATCGTTGTTGATGGACTCGATGATGTCGCTGTCCGACGGCAACCAGCCGAGCAGCTCCAACGGATTCTCCGATGATGCAAGGTAGGATTAGAAAGTCGTCGATTCTTGACTTAACCATTCTTTAATTTTAGAAACGGACCTCGAAAACTTTCGTCCGCGCTCGAGGATTATGCAAGCCAAACGGTGCACAAACTCAACGGTCATTCGATGCCCAATGGAAACGGTGACTCGCGAGCTGATGGCATCTTCGGCATGAATGGCGTCTCCCAGCAGCGTCGCGCTTCCGATATCAGCCGCAACGGCTCAATCGCTAGTCAGCTGTCGCTGCCGCTGAATCCGACCATCGACGTCCTTTCTGCGTACGGCATCGGAGCTAATGGGCCACTCATGCCTTCCGCCATGCCCTTGCCCCAACAGCCGCTACCGGAGCTGGGCGCGGAGGCGTTCTCACTCTTGCTCCAGTCGCTCATGGATCAGCAGAAGATATTCGCCCACGGCAATCAGAATGGTCTACTGAGCAGTCTGGCATGCTTGAGCGCCTTGAAGCCACCGACGAACCTCTTACCCACAGCCACGGAGACTCAACCGCATGACAACGGCGCTCTTAACGGTTTCGTCAATGGCCAAAACGACGACGGCTCGTTTAGTGCCGCCAACATCCGAAAGATCATGGAGACGAGTAAGTCAATCAGTGAAGTTAACTGATCAATTAACTGTACTTGCTAAAATGTGATTACGTGGAGAGTTATAGGTCCTTTGGTCTTCTGGTCACGAATGCGCGACTTGGGCATTCTGGAGGATCTTCTGAACACGCTTAGCGTCACAGTAGAACAGATCAAGAGCCTATACGTTAACGGAGCCAACGGAACAGAAGAATTTGGTAAGCTACGCGTTCTTGTGGGCTTTAGTTAATCGTGCAAGATGGCTTTAGCTGCCCAAAGGCTTTCTGCCCTGGCCAACATGCTCGACCTGGGGGACGTCTTTGCACAGCGCATTCATAGCCGCTACATCGAAACCACGCAGGAGTCCAACTTGATCTCGAAGGAACTCCAAGGTTCGTCCCTAAGCGTCTAGCATATTTTGACGCGTACTTTACAGAGCTTCAGCAAAAAGCCGAAGAACAGAAGAAACGCCTGGAGACCGCTAAGCGAAAATCCCAGGTCTTCGACCAAATGATCAAGCCGACAGAGCCGAACGACTTCAAGAAAGTCAAACTTCCTATGTCCTGAGCAAGTGCACCTTATCCCATTCAAGGCTCCACAGTTCCACCATGCTTTCCTGAAAAGGTGCTGTTCCTTCCCCGGGTGTCGAATGCATCGTTTGCAGCGTGCATCGTAACGACTGCCTTTAATTTATTCTCTACCTATCATGGAGCCGCCTGAGTTTCCCGTGCCGGCTGTGCAACACTGCCAAATAATGTTCGACTGATTGTAACCCATACTCATTGCCGATTTCTTAGCGGCATTAAGCACTTGTCCCTAATGTGTAAGATCGATCCATGCCAACTCCACTTGTGGATCAAGTCCTGTAGTCTACCGTTCTTCCCGTTAATGTATTGTTCTGATCTCAGTTTCAGTTTACTTTCTCTTCGTCCTAATGTGGCTGCCTATTTATTCGAGCAATATCCACCGTCCACAGCGCCCCTTGTGCCTTCTCACCCACGAATCTTGTCACTTGAGCTTGCGTACCGTCTTGTGCACGTGAAGGCTGCTGAATTACTTAGTCGAGCAATTACTCCAATGCAATACCCTACTCGCATAAATGTCATACAAACAACAGAAACGTGGAACTTTTATTGAGGGCGGCACCGGTAGATACGGTGAGATCGATGAGACAATTTCATAGGCCCAAGCATGCAATCCATAGCGTCTCCGGTATTAAGTCTCAGAGTAGACATTCATTAGGGGCGTACGTTCGCTGATTACTGACTGCCGACGTAGACCGAGCCTCGGATTTGCTCGCCTGTTTTTGGCCTTTTCGCTGACAGGAGCCCTTAGGACGTACCTAAAGCGGAGCCGTCATTAAGTACTCCCGATTGCATCGGTGCCTACACAACGTCTCCTTCTTGAAGATGCAAGTCCGCGGGAGGGTTAATGATGACGAAGGAGATGCCCTTGTCCCTAGTGCCGTTTTCAACTTCTAAAATTGCGTATAATGTACAGAATGCAATGGCGAAGACGCACTGTATTCTTCTTGCGGTATGCCTAGGGAGTTCATCCGCTGAAATACAAGCTGCGAGAACCCACGATTTCGCAGCGTTGGATGTGACGCACGTGACGCCTCCTCATCCGTCGTAGTCTGAGAAGACATACTCTTTAGAAATACCGGAATTGCGCATTACCGTTTGGTGATTTCCAGTCGGCATTGTTCGATAGATACCGATTGGGATATCCGCCACGGTAGAACATAGTTGTTGGTACAGCCGCCCGTACGTTCCAATCCATGCATCCTCCTTGACCACTTTGAACTAAATCGTTAGGCTTTACCACTAAGATTCTTCCGACTATGAAGCACGTGTACGGGAAAAGGCTCGTACTTACCGAGCTGAGATACCCGGATCCGGGTGACTGGTCTATGCCGAGGAAGATTTTCAGGAAAGACACCAGATAGTTCTTGTCAAACGCTTGGTAGAGCAGGCGATCGAGCATGTGGGCGGAGAAGACGTTTCCTGCGGCAAACGGAAGACGAAACATGAATGCCAGATTTGATCCGCGACTTCTTTCTCGCTAAAACGCTTGGAAGTAGGATAACGCATTTCGGTGGAAGATAAACCTTTTCCACTTTCGACTGTTGCAGCGCGTATGCGTCTTGAGCGTCGAACTCCATAAACCTCATGTTGGTCGAGTGGGTTAGCTCACTGATGAGGCGAAGCTTTGGAAACATTCTAGAATCATGAATTTAGCAGGTATCCGCAATTATCTAGCTCCTACCGATGAATCTTCTGCACCGTTAATATGGTGGAACAGTCGGCCAGGTAGTCCGACTCGAGAGCAGCCGACTCCTTCACGACGATGACGTGCTCAGCGAGGAAGATGCCCGCTTTTAGGAGGTTGTCAAGGCTGAATTGTACTGGTATCTCATCCGTCATGTCTTGCGCACCCACCTTGAAATGCGACCGGGAAGCCAGTACACGTCCGGAAACCACGCAATCAGGTCCAAGAACGCATCGTGCGGCCTGATGCAGACATCTGTCATCGGACAAATAGGAAGCGTTTCTTACTTGGCATCGTTTTCAAGTTCGAGAAGCAGAATTATTGGGTGCAGGTCGTGTACGGGTCGGTAGTATGCGCGCAGTGGCAGGAGCAAATTGACAAGTCCCGAACTGGTGCGATCCGCAGCGACTATCAGTGCTGGAGTCCGCCATTTGAAGTCATGCGGGGACTTGGTGTTCGAATGAGCACAGGGCTAAAGGGCCAGTAGAGGTAAGAACAAGTGTGTGCAGACGAACCTTGTCAATTTCCAGGCAGCAGAATTCACGCTTTTCCTTCAGGATGTGGCAGACGGTGGTGTGGGCGTGTACGTACGCGTTGATCGGTGGGTATGTCTTGACCATGCTTAAATCCGACCGGTTGTTCAAGCCGACTTTATGTCCATTATTACCCGTCCGCTACACAGCGTCCGGTGCAGATGACACAGTTGGAATAGTCCTCGTCTCCCTCGTCAAAGCTTTGGTCACGCATAGAGTCCGTCACTACTCCAATGCTGAACAAGACATCGTTAGAACCGTGAATATCGGTTGTTTGTCCAACCTTGCTCGGTGTTGCTGCAAGTTCGCGTCCGGCCTCGGCGAAATCAAATTTTGGCCATCACCGGTGGTCAGATTTTTGGACTGTTTCAGCAGCTTTCGCTTTCGTTTCCATCGCATCCTTCCCGGTGTCTCTGCGTCCATAATCTCTTGCGGAAGTTCCAGTGCAACTGTTCCTAGAACGACTCAATGCACGGTTGCACTGAGAATGAAAACGTGACTGCCTTACCTATATTTGCGATGGTCGAAGATATGCCGCTCTTCTTCGTCTTCTTCTTAAACTCGCTTAGGCTTTCCTCGTTCGTTAGGGCAATGTAGTACAGCCGATCCGAGCCTTTCATTATGTAGTTTTGCCCAGGATTCAGAAGAATTCTCGCTTTCGCTCCGTCAGGCTTCACTCCAACCAAGCATACACCGTAGCTAAAAGGAGAATGGATCTCGATAATCTTGCGCGAAGTAACCCGCCTTTGGTGCGAATGAAACGAGGCGTACGTAAACGACTTTCCGACGTATTCACCGAAGAACTTGCTATCCGCGAGGCGTATGTCGTAGATTTCGTTGCCCGAATGAAACCCGTAGACGCGCTGCCATGCTTCGGTTGACTTCTGTCCTTCTCTGGAATACGGTAATGTCTATCGGCTGGAACATCAGCGGTTTCGATATAACTCCGCATCCAGAATGGGGCTCCTATAGAGCAAAAGGACATACTCTCCTCTGGACGTGTGCATTAGCAGCGTGACGAATGTGGAGATCCCCGGACAAATGCAATTGTTGGCCAGAAGGCTGTACTTGAACTCGTCCTCGCAGATGACGATTTCAGCATGCTCGATGTGCATCTTAGTCTCGGGTCGGAAGACTTGCACGTACTGGGGTACATGCGGCGCGAAGTCCTTTACAGCCCAGGAGCGCAGGATGGTCTGTTCGTCCTAGACCGTATACAGCAAGTGTGGTGGTCCCTGCACACCCTATGTACCGATTCACTCTTCTTGCGAACGTGCCTGGCGCTAAGAATGAAGCACGCTTTGGCATCCGCCATTTGAACACGCTCCAGATCTTCATCTTTCAGTGCAGAGCCGCGAACTGCAATCATGCCGTACAGTCCGGGTCAAAATCGTCTGACTAACCGTAGAAAACACGCGAGGACCATAACGGGATTTTGAGAAGCAGCCGCATTCGTGGATCCAACTCGTGCGGTGACAGGAGTACAACTTGTAAGTGCTTGGCAAGCAACTTATGGATTATTCAGTAGGAGCACTGCTTACCTCGTGGTTCGGTTGCGCATAGAATTCGTTTAGGAAGTCCTCTATGAAATCGGCTTCCAGGTGCGTTATGGTAACAACTACGTGGCTCTCGCCGTACGCAAAGGCTCTTGTGTAGTTGCTTCCGGCCTTGGACCGTTCGATCACCGTCTGTGCCAATGCTTCGACCTACGACATGAATGATTGCTGAAGCTTTACAGCTGAAGAGTACCTTGGACGGCAGAACCCACAAGGCCACGATAAGTAGGATGACGACTGCAAGCCGACTCTGCCACACGCTGGGGTACAAGTCGCCGTAACCTAAACTGCCACGTCCAAATCGTTGACCTGCCCTTGGACATACCGACAGTGGAAAAGGTGACCATTACGAAGTAGAAGCTTGAGAACAAGTCGAACGTCTCTGACCGCATCCCCGCTCTTTCCAAGTGCTCGATGACACAGGTACCTGTGAACACCAGGCAGATCACCGTGACCAGCAAGCTGAGGAACTGTCGGAAGAGTATCGAGTGCGTCATCCTCGATATTCGATGCAAATCATGCTAGATCAAAGCACATGTTAACACACTGCTGACTTAAGCGCTACGGGCGCGTACCAGCAAGTCGTCGAGGACCTTATTGGCTAACCAGCAGTTAAGGAAGATGGGAACGTAGACAAACTGCCAACGCTCGTAGAACATCTAGGACGCAGGTATACCCGACGTCACCTGAGGCAATGACATACCGCAACGAAGAGTGGAACCGAAGTGATTAGCTCAATTACGAAGATGGACACGAATATGCGGTGAAATCGGCCCTAAACCGCCCAACGCTGACATGTAGTGCTCAACAGGAGCGCCGGTACCTTATAAGTAAGCCAGAAGTTTATCGCTGACATAAAGAAACTCATCGTGGCTACTGCCGTCTGCAGAACGTAGAGGTCGTAGTCGCGGTAAATCCACGCAAGTGACGGCCTCAATCAACGACTTTGACTCACATGATCTCTCGACTTACGGGTAGTAGCCGTAAACCCATTCGATCCATCTCGAGTCGGCTCGGGCGACGTCTACCGGCAAACAGGAACGACATTCGGTTGTGACTCTGTAGCAGTACAGTATGCACGTCGCCAACTTCAGAAACAGGTTCAGCACGCGGAATTTGACGCCTCAAAGATATAAAGATTGAAAACCCAATGATGATTCTGCAAGTAGGTTGTTTAGAGGAATACTTACTGGTATTTCGGCTTTCTACGAAGTACCGCTCAAGACGGCTTGCGAAGCTGTCTTCATCACCGTACTGCATCCGTGCGCTAAACCGCGAGGATCACAGCAGTATGTTTTCGAGCGGTTAAAATAACTTCCTGCTGCTAGACAGTCTTTAGTTTTACGGTGTCGTTTTATATGCTGCTTTGCCTACGGATTTAACTAGGAGAAAAAGAGCATGCTGAAGATACTGAAGTGCTTGGACACACTTGGAAGAATAGCGAAGCGGGTGGAAGGATCGATTGCAGGGTTTAATCTAATTTTCGTCTGAGGAAGTGTTCCCCCAAAACCGCAAACTCAAGCAAGGGTCAAAAGCTGAGACATGTAAGCGACGCTTGAAATGCCCAGAGAGTCATTGTTGCCTAACAACGCAAGTGTGCAAAATAGTCGTTCACCAAAGTATTGCGGTAATGTCGTGACCCATTGCCTCATTACGGAGCTCATTTACATTTGGCTGTAGCAGTGCGCGTCTTCCGCGATGTGCTGCGGCGGATTTCTCCTCCTCCAAATCCAACTCATCGTGCAGTGTCAAACTAAGCAGAAACACGTGAAGCGTAAAAACACGGTCCTATGTCATGCTTCAACACGACGATGTGCACATCTAAGAGTCGACGTGAAAAATAAGCTCCCTAGCTTACTCTTACTAACTATGCGATTACGCTATATGTGGGGGACTAGTCGAACCACCGCAATGCCGGCTAAGACATGGACCTAGTGTCCACGACAAGAAGGCGTGAAATTCGATAACCACGCTCTAAAATTAACCATGCCGCCATTGCGCTACGGACATCCCTCTTCTGGCGCACTAGAGGACGGTAAAGATTGTGAAGGCAAAACTAAAACGAGTCGTTTTTTAACCGTAACCGTTGCGCTTCGGAAAGGGTGCATTATTGGGGACGTCCTCTCTATTTCTGCCCATGCGGTCAGCCATTGTTGTCCTCCGCGTTTTAAATCCTTAGAGGCCCATTAAACATCACGAGGAGTACAGCATGGCACCGAAAGACGCCACGATAGCCTGCACCATAAAGGCGGTGTTTAATTAGCCGAACTAATTTACTTTACTAGTTAAGCGGACAGTGTCCTTTAACTTAAGTTAAAAAAACAAGGCCTAGCGGCGTTCGTGACAAAACCGTGAGCATGCTTTAAAGCAGACACTATCAGCCCCGAAAAGGAAGTGATAGGAAATCGATGCAAATAAGCGTGAGCCGGATAGCATAGCTGTGTTTGTGTCGGCGGATCTTGATGCCAGGATAATGAAGTCGCAATCCGTCAAAGTCAAAGACACCACGCGGCCTCGAGGGATGCCGCGGGTCGAAGCGAGGAGAAAAATAAATGGGTAATTGCCGCAACAGATGTGTCTTCAGTGCTTTAATTTTCGCCTACACATAAAATGTGAAACAGCTATAGCGGGAGGCGGCAATAGTTGCGTGCCTAATGCCCAAGGCCAACATAAACAAGCATGAGCTAAGAACGACTGGCGTGAACTAAGTTGTTCATCGACTAACGTTCGAAGCTGTTACTCAAACATTTCCGAGGGGTTGCGGAAAATCGTAACGGATCAAGGAAGCTAAGGAATATTTACGTTTTCGGTGACGGCGGATGCCGGAAGAAGGAAACAACCGACGCACTGAGCGGAGTAATATGCCCCGTAGATGAGTTCCTTCTGTCTTTAGTGGCAGGTAGTGAGCAGGCATGCATGTTCTGTCTTGCTAGCCAAAGCGAGTCCAGAGAGCAAGTGAATGGATACAGGATGCAGACGTAGTTGACCAAGCGTGGCTACCGCTTAGTAGAAAAGCGCGGGAACAAGGAGGTGACGTCGTGCGGACCCAAATCCAAGGGCCAGCGTGGGAATGAAGAAATGAATCCTGATTAGTAACCAATATTCGCGAGAATGCGCAATTAGTTTTCGGCACCGGATGTGGCACCCATACTGCAAGCAAGGCCTAGGTAACTACTTACTTACCGCTCTTTTTCGTCCCGTGCCGAGTCGCCTTCTGTCGACATCCGGCCCGATACCGCCGGGATCAGCGTCCGGTTTATCACTGAAATAAGTCTCGCCTTATCGGTGCTAAGAAAATAGGATGCTCTCAGTCTGAGTCTGCTGCACAATGCTAAAAAATATTACGCGCAACTAAGCCTGACCCTGGCGAACGAGTCATGCAATTTCGTAACAGTACACATTTCCATGGCAATGCCTTCCCTTCCCTTGCATTAGCATATCATGCGTCCTCGAGCCGTATGCTTACACCGGTCTACATAATTTGACAAGAAATCGTCTTTAGCAAAAACCATTTTTCGAAGTGCTACAATATCATTCGCTAAGCTAAGAATGGTCAACTACTGCGACGTTGGGTTCGGTCAACTCTTTACACCTTACGTTACCTTCCAAATATCTCCTTCGAACGGTCCGCATTTCGAGAGCGAGTCAAACGCAGTGCGAATAAAAAAAGGTAATAAGCTGTATGCGCGGCAAGTGTTCCTTCCCGAGACAACTAATTATGCTCACCCACGGCCGGGAAGGAAACACATGCCCGTGGAAATGGCACGCCACCGCCTGAACCTTTCATAAGCAGTTGGACTCTACACATGGCTGCCTTCTCAGCACGGCTCATTTTCGTAGAAGCAATAGCGCATTCGCACACACAACCGTTTAATAAGTGATAGGTATTGAAGGACAATAAGCTGCTAGATGTACTCGCAGGCCTTGTACGCGGCCACGAAGCCGGGAAGGTCGTGAGTTTCGATGACATCGAGCAGTTCCGGGTCGTCTGTGATGATCGTGAAGCGCATTTCTGCCGCCAGCGAGCACGTTTCCAGCGGACTGCTGTAGTACTGCCGCTTTGAGGTCGTAGCCAGTGATTGGAAGAGACCAACTTGGAGCTCGTGTTGATGCGGAATATGGCAAATCACGGCCGCGCCCAGGTCGTCCTAAACAAAATCTGTGTATTTTTACGCCCACTCAAGCAACGAACAAGGGCTCCGACCAACGTTGTAAAAATTCACTTGTAAAAATTGACGGGTAGGTATTCCAGTTCCACGTATATGGTTGCATCAAAGCTTAGGAAACATGTGGGACACGTATTTAAGCTTGGCAGCTCTTAACGCATACTTACGTAGCAAGCAGTTTGGTTCTGAATGATGCGACTGCGATAAAACGTGTCGCCGGAAAACGGCACGAGGAGGGGCTCGAGCTCGATGCGCAGCATCTTCTTCTGACTCATAAAGTCGCTTGCTGAAGTAAAAAGCGTACGAGGGTAATTCTTGTGGACATACGTTTGCTTGAGGTCTCGAATCCGACCAGAAAGCAACGGGCCTTCAGAAGAGTGTCCTTTTCGATCGTCCTCAGTGCTGGTTCCTTCAGCGAGGGTCGAAGGTTCAGTCGTGCGATCCGCTTCGGCATGGGCTCCTCCGGGCACAGCTGGACTGTTGATTACTACGCGCATGCGCATCACATACATACCTCGTGCACGTTTTGTGCAGGTATCCCGAGCACTGCCCATGTGTCGGTTCGTCGCATGAACACCGCTCGCACTCTCTTCTTTCCGCTTCGAAGCCCGGGCAATATTACCGTAAAGTCTCGGTGGCTAAACGAGTGCATCAAGGCTGCTTCTCTGGCACACGCTTACTGTTGCGTCGTAGTTGGATCTACCACGCAGCCAACTGCTGTCAGCACCAAACGGGTGGAAATAAGGCTCCCAGTGCAACCGGCAATCGTTCCATTCTCCATCAAGGCCAGGACCTGAATTGTAATCAGTATGCGCTGAAAAGTCTTTGAACGGTTAAAGCACAGACAAAAACCGCTGTTGTCTGCTGCTGCAACCCACTATTGTCTTCGTGCCTGAAGGGCGTACGTTCCAACACAAACTTCTACGACTAGGGAGGACATGCACGTGCCTTAACGACGACGGCATTCCTGTTCCATTCGACAGGATCTCCTTCAAGGATTCCGAACGTAACAGGAAGTATAGCTAGAATGCACGAGAGAGTCGTCCGGAAATCCAAGCGCATCCTGTCGGCTTGCGGGCGAAACTCTAATAGTGACGATCAAGAGACTATGCAGCGCAATGTTGTGCATGTCATGCTCGTTGTTTACACATTCTTTATTCCGACATATCCACATTCACTATGAGCAACTGTGTCCGCTAGCACTGAAGGTCATTCGTCAGGGCTTATTTTGGTATGATGATTTAATCATAGTGTACAAAAAGGGAGCGGAGTTTCTGAGCGAATGACTTTCAGCTACAATATGCGGTCGTTCCTATGTGAAGAAGGGCAGCGTCGGCCACCGTTTGGTCTCGGTCTTCACGGTAGTGGGGTCGAATTTGCCCTTGACCAGGGGCGGCGATCGTAGCGGAAGCGGTGGCGGCGGCAGGTCGCCGTACTGCTCTTCGAAGTACTTGTAGAAGCTTCGGTACATCGCCTGCTGTCCGCCGGCCAACTCGAACTCCGTCAGCCGACGCAGGCCAATGTCGTTGAGCGTCGGGGCACCGGTTAGCACGTCGTTAGTGCATTCCTGGAAGGAAACGTAGAGAATGACACATGGGGCATTAAAAACGACTGCTACTTTTGAAACATAAAAGTTTTCCCGTGTACTACTTACCACGTATTCGATCCACTCCCACTGTGCGGGTGTGTACGTCTTCCAGAGCTTGGACCAGAACTCGCAGGCCAGAATGACGAGACGCTGATAGGGGTCGTAGGCGAATCCGTGCCGCTTGTACATAATCTGGAGCTGCGGGATTGCGTGCGCCTTCTGGTACATGTAGTCCATAAGTTCTTAACCATACCAGAGAGTTGGTAAAAAAAATACCAGAAAGTTGTACCAGAGAGTTGGTAGCAGTGCGGTCCCACGAACTCGTACGTCTTGCCCGAGGTGGTCGGATCCGTGGCGGCCTTCGAGATGCCCAGGGCCACATCGCCCACCTAAGAAAGGAATGTAATGTCATTATAAATTGGTGTGTCTATTCTTGTTCGTGCTACTATAGCTGAGGGACATACCCAGACGGGCATCTTGTAGGTCTCCTCGCCTGCCTTGTGCAGCCAGACCATGTCGTGCGGCGGCTTGCGGAACCGGCTCACGTAGTACCAGATGAAGTAGTCCATTTCGCCGTATGTGATCGCTGGCCGAACGATGGTCGCGTTCGGGAACTCCTCTCGCACCGCGATTTCGCCGAGTGCCTTGCTCTTGAGGAAGTTCGAGCCGCCTTTGATATACGTCGGCGTCGGCTCAGTGGTGGCATTCAGGGCACTCACGTGGACGAATCGCTCAACGCCCATTTCGCGCGAGATTCGCGCCAAACGCCTTGCGCCGTCCTCGTTCGTGTCGTACATGGAGTAGTTGCTAAACATGTGTCTTCAATTTATAGGAGTGGTAAGCAAAACCACAAAGTTCGATGAAAAACCGAGAATGGTTACAAACACTTCAACATGATGCAAACGAATAAATCATGCCCCAAAGCCTACCTGGTATTGATCCTCGTGCCTATCAGGTTCACGACGACATTGCTGTACTTCACGGCACGGCGAATCGTGTCCTCGTCCTTCAGCTGGAAGGGGAAGAAGAGGATCTGCCCCAGCTCGCCGGTCACCTTGTGCTCGCGCACCCAGTAGGGATCCTTGCGGTACGGGATGATCAGCTGGTTGCCGTGCTTCGCCAAGCGGTTGACAACGGACGGCCCCATGAAGCCGGTAGCACCTGAATATTCGATTTCGGTCATGAATTCCTGGCAAACTAGCCTACCGAACACAGTGATGACATTCCCGGAGAAACTTGCGCGTCCGCCGCTACCACGTGACAGGGACGCTAACTTCGAGCTGATCTCCGGCTTAGGCACAGTTGGCAGTTCCGATTTCTGGTCAGTGGCGTAGGATGCCGATTGTGTGACGATGGCGACCGGTGTCGCACGTCCCAGGACGTGGACCCGGGTCACGGTTCCTAGCATCCTAAAATGAAATCCTAAGTCAACATGAACATCGACTACTACATGGCTACGTAAAATTGCGGAACAATAATGTCCTTGCAGGATTTTGTTTATGCTCAGCTTGATTCACGTCGTAGTCCGGACAGGCAAGCAGGTAGTCTATTTACAAGTAAACAGAACGCCAAGTGGTAGCGCCATTAATCAATGAAGTACTTTGAAATTTCTGATGTTTTACTTCTCACGCAGGTAACAAGCACACGTGCCCGTCACCGTGGATCTGCCTGATCAAGTTAAGTCATTTCGCGATTCATTTTGGTCGTATATGCTTGATGTCCTTGCCACCTATCCTTGAAAAGCTGTGTGCTAGCCACAAGCGTTCATGGAACATTCCAGTGTTTACTTTACCGCATTTCCTCGCGTTCGGCTTGCGCTACTCGCTTGGTTTTACAGACTTGCAAGAAGCCTATTTAGAACTTTACCCGAGCAAACGAAGGCGCCCTGGAGTGCACGGTTAAACTCTTTTATGTCTGAGAACAGAACTTCCAGCAAGTCGAACGGCAAAGCGTCGCGTAAACGTCTACTGAATACGGTTGTCAGTAACACAAGCAACGGTGAACACGAGGTAAGTATGCCAAAGGTGGCACTATTCTGCTCTACAGAACGTGTTCTTACGTCTATGATTTTAGTTCAAGAAGCCGAAGAACCCTTACATGGAGGTGGACAAGGTCGACGGTGTCAACGGTAAAACGTCATGCACGCCGACACGGCCATGCCAAGCGGATCAGGTTCCTTCGATGTCGACACCAAAAACAGTGCGGTTCGCGACACCAACGGTATCACAATGTTGCGAGTACGCGTATCCGAAGTGATACCCTTAGGCAAAAACACCGAACGGTCACTGGCAAGGGGGGACGCCGATCACTTCGATGAGCATTACGCCGACTAGCAGTAAGAAGCTTTCCGTCAAGAACTTCAGACGTAAGATGACCCACTTACATATTTCGCGTCAAACAGCCGCCTTTAGCTCGCTCTTCCGGCTCGGAGAGTAACACCGATGCGCAATGGTGCGTGCTCGAGGACGCTATTCTAAAAATACAGAAGAAGAAGAAGACCGACGTTTCGCTGGAGGAGCTTTACAAGGTACTACTTTACCTGCAAAAACTATCTACCCAGTTGCTATCTACTCCAGATGGTCGAGGGCCTCTGCGAGACCAACCACGCACTCCAGATGTACGCCGGCATCAAGGCGCTGGTCAGGCAGTACATAACAAAGAAAGCGCAGGACATGCTGGAGAAGACCCGCGAAGTGGGCGAGCTTTTCTTCCTCCAATCCCTCAACGCTTTATGGCTCGAGTACTGCAACCAAATGGTTAGCTTCAGCGCTCGTATGGCTTAGCCTTGACTATAGACACGGTTTCAGATCATGGTTCGAAGCGTGTTCATCTTCATGGATCGCACATACGTCCTCCATAATGCGGCCATGTACTCGCTGTGGTTCGTTTGTGCTTGACGAAAAGCGGCAGTAACATCGGTTCAGGGATGCTGGTCTCGAAATCTTCCGTTCCGTCGTTATGGACGAGGGCAAAACGCGACAGCGCGCGCTCAACGGCCTGCTCAACGTGATCCATGCCGAACGTATGGGATCTCATGTGGACAGACAGTTGATTAAGTCCCTTCTGCGGATGTTCGGCAACCTGCGCATTTACGAACCGGTCAGTTATCCTGCGTTGGCAGCGTGCTCCGTAGTCGGTGCCAGCATTCGTACGAAGTTTTTAGGTGTTCGAATCGGCTTTTCTCAAGGCAACGACTGAGTTGTACAAGAACGAAAGTCGCGCAAAGTGCCAAGAACTGGATGTAAGATGCTCTTTCGGTTCACTGTAATTTTATGATCCTGTCGCTACCGGCAATGCCTAGTTCCCGCAAACCAACAGTTGTAGTAATGCTTGACCGGCTTTAGGTGGGTTCTTACTTGAGGCACGTCGATAAGCGTCTGTCGGAGGAAGACGAACGTCTCGACTACTACCTGGACTTTTCAACTCGCAAGAAGCTGATTTCCATCACCGAGGAATGTTTCATCGCTAACTATGTAGACACGTTGGTCCAAAAAGGTATTGCTACGAAGACTGCAGACAACCTAACTTACAAGCGCACAGGTGCGGATGTCCTCCTGAACGCGAGAAAGAAGCCGGAACTGCAGCTTCTCTACTCGCTTGTCGCACGCACAAAGACCGGTGTTGAATCGTTGCGAAGGAATTTCGGTGAATACATCAAGGTATAAAAGATCGAGGTGATCAGCCCCTCAAAAACTGCTCGTTTAGAAAGTTGGCAAGATGATGGTCCTGGATGCAGAGCGCGATAAGACCCTTGTGCAGGATCTGCTGGACTTCAAGTCGTCGCTTAGCAGTATCGTCGACGAATGCTTTCGCGGCAACGCAAAGTTCGCGCAAACGCAGAAAGACGCATTTGACTACTTCATCAACACTCGTCCGAACAAGCCGGCGGAACTCATAGGTTCGCATAGCTTATGACAGCTGACCTTCATGTGCATGTTTAGCGAAGTTTATGGATTTCAAGCTGCGATGCGGAAACAAGGAATGTTCGGACGAAGAACTCGACAACGTGATGGACAGCGTCATGCTGCTTTTCCGGTTCATCCAGGGTAAGCTTCGCTGCGTGGTTATTCAGCTCACCCCCCTGTTTAAGGCAAGGATGTGTTCGAAGCATTCTACAAGAAGGATCTCGCCAAGCGTCTTTTGCTCGGAAGAAGCGCCTCAGTTGATGCAGAGAAAGCGATGTTGTCGAAGCTCAAGCATGGTTAGAGAGAAATTTCGCTGCCTTAATGCACTGTATTGTTTCAGAGTGTGGCGCTGGCTTTACGCAGAAGCTGGAAGGCATGTTCAAGGACATGGAGCTGTCGAAAGAACTGTGCAGCACTTTCAAGCAGGTTGGTCCTCGGAACAGTCGCATCCCTGCACTGCATGTCCGCTGAAACATGCACTCACGATGGACTTTAGTACCTCGACGGCGGCGATCGTGATCGTGCATCGCACCTGCATAGGACCGAGTTCTCAGTCAACATCCTGACGATGGGACACTGGCCGAACTACGCCATCATGGAGGTGAACGTGCCGGCGCAGCTGTGCGAGTTCCAGCAAGTCTTCGCGAAGTTCTACGCGTCGAAGCATAACGGCCGCAAGCTTCAGTGGCAGTACAGCTTGGCCAGCGCCATCCTCAAGGGATCCTTCAAGCCTAAAGTAAATTATGCCGGGCAATAAACATGCTTCGGGGCATTTTTAGGTGCACAAGGAGCTGGACGTGTCGCTATTCCAGGCTATGGTGCTGCTCATGTTCAACGACAGACCCGAGTGGTTCTTTGATGAAATTAAGGAGTGCACGAAGATAGGTTTGTGTGCAAGAGAGTAACGACGCTATACCGCCCGCTGTTATAGACGAGCAAGAACTGAAGCGAACGATGCAGTCGCTAGCGTGCGGAAAGTACCGCGTAATCATAAAGGAACCGCGTGGCAAGGACGTGTCTATCATGGACAAGTTTGCCTTCAACGAAGACTTCAACGACCGCCACTACCGCCTTCGGATATCGCAAGTGCAAATGCGCGAAACGGTACAGACGTCTGACTTTCTACGACCAACAAATAAATTTCTTCAGGAAGCCGAGCATCGCCAGACGGAGGAGCAGATCTTCCAGGACCGTCAGTACCAGATCGACGCTGCCGTGGTGAGGATAATGAAGATGCGGAAGACGCTCGCGCACAACCTCCTCATCTCGGAGCTCTACAACCAGCTGCGATTCCCTGTGAAGCCGGTGGACCTGAAGAAACGGATCGAGTCCCTCATCGAGCGCGAGTACATGTGCCGAGACAAGGACGACTCCCAAGTCTATCATTATGTTTCGTGATTTTTATTTGCTCTCCTACGTGTGATATTCAAGTCATGGTTGCGTGCTTGTCCTCCGTTGATGTTGCCAAAGCACCGCATAAAACTTCAGCTAGCACTCGAGCATGAATACAGTGATGAAGAACTAGCCAGTGAAGATCAAGGCAGATATCGACGGTTTGAATTGCTTTTCTCTCAGTATATTCGTATGGTCTTCACGTAAATGAATTAGCAGCGTCTGCTAGGGCAGTTCCTGCTACGCACCTACCTACGGATAGCCAAGTCGTGATTCAGGTAACGCCCTCCCATTCATGTTTTGTGTCGGCACGATGCTGCTACGCAGATTCCTGCTCGCAAAGCAGTATTTAGGCCGCGGATGTCGCCATGAATGTCATTTCGGTTCACAATCTGTTTGATTGCTGCTCGGCGTTCCTTCGCTCGTCGTCGTCATGTCGGCTGAAGCCCTTGCGCCTGACTTCGAAGTGTCAATCGCCGATCTCCGCGCACTTATGGAGACACGCCGAGAAGACGCCGTCCAGAAGGTTTGTCCCTTAAACAAGGCATACTGTGTCACTTGCTCACGTACCGCTTGCCCCGTATCAAGCAGATGCTTTAGCTCAACGCGGACCACGCCGGTGCCGAAGGCCTCTGCTCAAAGCTGCGGACCAACGCGAACGACGGCATTCCGGACGACGAGGCAGAGCTTGAGAAGAGGCGAAATGCGTTCGGTCGAAACGTGATACCGAAGAAGCCTCCGAAGAATTTCTTTTACCTCCTATGGGACGCGATCAAGGTGAGTGCCAGGTCTCTTGCATTCATGAGTGAGTTGTTTAGGACTTCACGCTGATCATCCTGATGATCGCTGCGTTCATCTCCATCGGACTTGGCGTATACGAGGAATTGCGCGGGGACACTACTACGGGCAACGAAGTACAGTGCGACACCGGCGGCAATGCGTCCACTCCGAACGCGAACATCTCAATCGTGCCCACGGAGATACCGACCACTTCGATTACGACTGGCACTGCGACTACCGAGAAACCAAAGGACGAGGACAAATATATTCCGCCATGGTTAGAGGGAGTCGCTATTCTCGTGGCGGTAAGTGATTCGATTGTTCATCAATCTACCTCTGTTTTTCAGGTTCTCATAGTCGTGCTGGTGACGGCCACCAACAACTGGACGAAGGAGCGACAATTCCGAGGACTGCAGTCTAAGATCGACAGCGACCACACGTTTTCCGTTATTCGAGGCGGACTCTCCAAGGACGTCAACGTGGATTCGCTGGTCGTCGGCGACATCGTACGCATCAAATATGGTAAGTTCCGCGCGCAAAACGACGAGAGATGAATGAATTTCAGGTGACATGCTGCCAGCCGACGGGATTCTGATGCAGTCAAACGACCTCAAAGTGGACGAATCCGCCATGACGGGTGAATCGGATCACGTCAAGAAGACTACTGCGCAGGACCCTATCCTGCTTTCGGGTTTGTGCCTCCATTCACAGCGCCATTACCTACCGCTTCTAGGAACACAAGTCGTCGATGGCAGCGGCAAGATGATCGTTACGGCGGTCGGCGTCAACTCCGAAGCTGGTGTCACCATGAAGCTTCTCGGCGCCGTGAAGTCCGAGAAGCAAAAACCCAGCCGCAGAAAGCCGCCAGCAACAGTAAGTCTTGTAGTCCGCGCAACGCTCCGGACAATTGATTTACCTAGACACTTCTTCCGTCTCGAATCTGGACAAGCCCGCGCAGGACACGCCGAGCAAAGTGGTGAAGGGCAAATCAGTCCTTCAGGAGAAGCTCGAGACGCTGGCTAAGCGCATCGGCTACATCGGTAAGTGCGGTATTTGCGACGGCTTTATCGTAGCGGAGTGGCTTTAGGAACGGCGGCTGCTGGGCTCACCGTGATCATCTTGGTCACTCGTTTCTGCATCGTCACCTACCACGACAAGGGGTGCCGCTTCAGCGTCGACCATCTCAACAAGTTCCTGCACTACGTCATCATCGGCATCACTGTGCTCGTCACGGCTGTCCCCGAAGGCCTTCCGCTCGCAGTCACCCTCGCACTAACGTACTCGGTTAAAAAGGTAAGTAAGTACAGCCTTTGTGACGTTCTAACATGGTTGTTGTAGATGATGAACGACCACAACCTCGTGCGCCACATGGACGCGTGTGAGACCATGGGCAGCGCCACGACGATCTGCTCGGACAAGACCGGCACGCTGACAACGAACCAGATGACCGTCACAGAGTTCTACGTCCACGGACTGAATGGTAAGGTATCGTATTCTTGGTCACCAACTAGGACGCTCTTGCAGACCGACCGTCGGATCCAGCAATGCCAAGTCTTGCGAAGCTCAGCAACCAGGCGTCGAATCTCATCACCGAAGGCATCGCAGTGAACAGTGGCTACAACTGCAGAATTGAGCGGCAGGAGGGCCAGATAACAGCTCGGGTTTGGCATTTAGCACTTTAGCGTTTTTGACACCCTCATTTTAGATTGGCAACAAGACCGAGTGTGCTCTGCTCGCGTTCGTCGACGACTTCAGCGAGAACTACGAGGACATTCGGAAGAGGTAACTGCTGACAATCACTGCCACGGCAAGCTGACCATTTTAGAATTCCCGAAGAGGACCTGGTCAAGGTTTACACCTTCAACTCCGCCCGCAAAACGATGGCCACCGTGATCCAGCATGGCGCCGGATGCTACCGCGTTCACGTCAAGGGTGCATCGGAAATCGTCCTTAGCAGGTAACAGTTGAGCCATTCATATTTCTCTGAGCACCCGAACATAGGTGCAAGTACGTCATGAACGGAACCGGCGACGTGCAAGCGATTGACCAGCCGACACTAGAGGCCATCCAAGCGATCATCGAGCGCAAAGCGTCGGACGGACTGCGTACCATTGGACTCGCTTACAAGAACATCACCCCTCCGAGCTCAAGCGACAATGAGGTACGTTTCAAGATTCATTGAAATCGAACACGTTACTTGTAGAAAGCATCCAAGCCGGATTGGTCGGACGAGACGTCGGTACAAGACGGCCTCACGCTGCTCGGCATCGCGGGCATTCAAGATCCCCTGCGAGCGGAAGTGAAGGACTCCATCGAGGCGTGCCAGCGAGCGGGCATCACAGTGCGCATGGTCACCGGCGACAACGTCAACACGGCCCGATCCATCGCGACCAGCTGCGGGATCCTCAAGCCGGATGCCGACTTCCTCGTTCTCGACGGCAAAGAGTTCAACAAGCGGTAAGAGCTCTAGCGGACTCATGAGCGACTACTAAGGAACCCACCCTCTTAGAATTCGCAACAGCAGCGGCGAAGTTGATCAATCGAAGCTGGACGAGATCTGGCCCAGGCTCCGCGTCCTTGCTCGAGCGCAACCGACCGACAAGTACAACCTCGTGAAGGGCATCGTCAACAGTTCGCAAACGGAGAATCGGTGAGTCACCCTGGCTTTGCTCCTATTTCAGTCATGTCTGTTTAGCGAGGTAGTCGCAGTCACTGGCGATGGAACCAACGACGCTCCTGCACTTAAAGCTGCGGACGTCGGATTTGCCATGGTTTGTGCATTTCGGAACTTGTCGAGCTCACTTCGCTAATTCTTTAGGGAATCGCGGGCACCGACATCGCGAAGGAAGCGGCCGACATCATCCTCACGGACGACAATTTCAGCTCCATCGTGAAGGCGGCCATGTGGGGACGCAACGTCTACGACTCCATCGCAAAATTCATCCAGTTCCAGCTGACGGTAAGTGTGCCCGATTATGTGCCGTTCGGACCCGCTAACTCTAGGTAAACTTCGTGGCCGTCATCGTCGTCATCGTCGGTGCGTGCACCGAGGACGACTCACCGATCGCGGTAGGTTACGGCTCTCGAGTACTTACATTCATTTGCCCACTTTAGGCCATTCAAATGCTCTGGATCAACCTGATCATGGACACCCTCGCGTCGCTGGCGCTCGCCACAGAACCTCCAACAGTGGACCTTGTAAGTTACCTTGACATAATTATTTAACTTGCGCAATACTGATTTAGCTAAACCGGAAGCCTTACGGTCGTACAAAATCGCTGATTTCACGCACCATGCTGAAGAACATCCTCGGACACGCGCTGTACCAACTCACCGTCCTGCTCATTCTGCTCTATGCCGGTAAGTCGAAGACTTAAGGTCAACCACGACCCTATGCATTTAGGAAAGCCTGTCGACGGCTACGATGGCTGGTTCCCTGACAGCAAGTTCGCCATCAAGACGGAGGATTCCGACAAGTGGATGGCTACCACGAAGAAGGAGCAGCGCACACAACATTACACGATGGTCTTCAACGCGCTCGTGATGATGACTCTTTTCAACGAGATCAACGCGAGAAAGGTCCACGGTGAACGAAACGTCTTCTCGGTAAGCCAGTGAACGTGTTTTCTGTGAGCCTCCATCTTTCAGGGACTGCATCGTAACTACATCTTCTGCGCCATATGGATCTCGACGTTCGTCCTGCAAGCGGTGATCGTATGCGTTGGCTGGGAGTACTTCGCCTGTCATCGTCTCAACTGCGCGCAGTGGGCGGTCTGCCTCGTGGCCGGAGCTATGGAGTTGGCCTGGGCCCAGGTCAGCTTTCTTCTACTGGTTAGGGGCCTTTGCATGATTCCTGTTTCAGGTTGTGGCGTCGATTCCGAGTTCGATCATCCCCGGCAGCTGCTTCTCGGACTCTGAAGACGAGGCTCCGCAGCCCTACGTACCCGACGGCACCTCAGAAGGCGAGAAACTTCTCAAAGGTAAACACCGACATTTGGAAGATCTCATGCTGTTACTCTCTAAGGTGCTAACGAGAAGGTTTCAGAACCCAGCGCGCAGTCAAGCAACCGCGACGATTAGCACATCCTCGCCTTGGTCTCTAACGCTATGATATGTACTACTAGAAGCTTGAAATAAAGCCTTAAGAAACATCCAACGCCCCATACTTCTAGGATACTAGGAAATAGAGTGTCTTCCAAAATAGACTTGTAGCACTGTTGAGTGGTTTGTTTGGATAATTCGTAGGCTAAGAACGTCTTAGTGTTGCATTGCTCTAAAACTTGCAGCATCATTGTGAAAATCTAGCCACGCGTTTATTTGTCGTCCGCGCACAATCGGTACACCAGTAAAGTGAATTACAGGACTGAAGGGGAACCATGCACGGCTAGCAATCCCGAATCGCTTAAACAGAGAAGTTAAGGCATAACACAAGAGAACCATTGCAACCCCATACCAATGGACCATGTCGAGCGGCCTGGACGAAAATGCCCCAAAATGGCTTCATGTGGGCAGAAAGCACGCTTAACTGACGAGACTGCATAAGCGAGTAGAGCACCAAGACCCAGAATTATTATGAGGGACGAAACTGGAGCAAGGCATGTCACACCGGGGGAAATTTGGACATGGATGGAGAGCCAAAGGAGATTCGGATAAATAACACCACAGGAAGAGCTTTAAGGAGAAATGGAGGAGGGATTAACGGCCGCCGCTGTGCGGGATTTTCGGCTTCAGCCAGTACTGATCCTGGATCGTGAACCCGTCGATCGTGGCGGACAGGTGCTTCGTCGGAATGTTGGCGAACTTCTTCGCGCCGGAATCGTACCTAGGAAAGCTATGTTTACAAGACCGTAATGCTTAGGACTCACTTGAACATGAGGCTGATCATGTCCTCCCTGCACACTTTCGGTCCGGTGCCGTCGATCTTGTGCAACGTGTCGGACACCTGATCCCACGTGTAAAGGCCTCGGTATTGGCACTTGTGGTCGCGGAAGAGCACAAGGAAGTGCTTGGAGTCGGACTGAGCGATCGAACCTTGCACCTGAAAGGGCGTGTCAGTTGACTACGTCACATGTACTAGTAGCACCTTGTTGCGCTGCTCATTCGATACAGCACCGGGGAAGATGCTGTACTGTAGCGCGTTCATTATGAGGCTCCTGTTCGACTTCGGTTGCGCTTTGGCAAACAGCTTCAGTGCTGAATTTCAAGAAACTGGTAGTAATTAGCCAGTGCTCAGTACGTACAAGGCTCAGCAGTTGATGGGACGAAGATGCGAGGGGCGGCGTTCTCGTCAACAACGCTGCTTTGCGTTCGACCAGGCCGTTGCAGAGTTCTTGCGTGGATGGAATGCATCTGAAACATCATGTCACGTCGTAGTTCGCAAGAGAAACTAAAAAATAAGTCCTCAGGAGAAAGTCTTACGTTGCTCTGGCTTTTCGGACGACCGAACGGCGGTTGACTGTGGCCTCGATTAGGAGTTGTAGCCGAAGAACTGCTGCCAGAACCGCGGGCGGAGTTCGCTCCGGACGCTGGCTCGCCCAACTCCTGCTCGATCTTTTTCCGTTTGTAGTCCTCCAACAGCTTCTGTCTAAAGTAGCGACTGCTCACATACGCACAAGAATAAAAAGAAATCATAATTGCCGACTACTAGCGGAATGCATGTCGCACCTCTTTAGTTGCTGCTCAAGCTTCCGCTGCTCGGCAAGCTCCTGCTTCTGTTGTTCCGCCATCCGCTTTTGCATGCTCTCCGCCTCTTCCTCCTCGTTTCGGGCGATAATCTTCTCCTTCCGCTTCAGCTGGCTCGCCAAGAGTGCCTGCCGCTTCGCTTCCATTTCAGGTGTCTAAACACTCGACGGTGAGAAGAAAACAGACGTCATCGGAAAGTAACAAAAAGGAAAGTAACAAAAAGGTAAAACACTGGGGCGTGTAAGCCATGCCAGTGAGGCACTAATTTGGAAACGACGGGACTTACTATGTGCGGTGTTGTAACGATGGCATCCTCTAGGAGCAGGCCGCCGGAAGCGGAACCACGTGCCGTTACCGGCGTGTGGAAATTCTTCGCCTCCTCCTGTCTGGACTGACGGAAGTCAGGGTCCTTTGGCGGGCTTTGCTGGTGGTTGGTGTTGCCAAGCTTAGCCACAGGTGTCTCTGAAAACGACAGCTCTAACAGAGCAATATAAAAGAGCCGAGCGACTAGCGAACTCAACAAACTTAAACTGAAGCACACCTTCTTCAGAAGCGTTTTGCTGCTGCTGATTGTTACCTCCGGCATTTGCTGCTGGATGCGACTCGCCGTTCACCACGTCGGCTTGCGACTGTTCCGTCGGACCGGAAACGTCCGTTTCGCTCTTGAAAACCGTGGTCCAAGTCTTTCTCTGAGGTCTGTCCGCTACGCGATACGTTAGTCCCCAGTTGGTCAGATTGCGGTTCAGTTCCAGAGGCGGATCCAACCGACTGGACGATGCCTAAATCTCTTAGTACACTAGTGCGGTGGTTGTAGCAAATTTCCGTACGTTGGGCTGATGCAGACGGAAGGTGTTCGCATTGGGAAGAGCGCCAGGAGAGAACTCATCGAATGCTTGAGCATTTTGGTTGAAAGGCGGTGATAGCATAGCACCGGACGGAGGTCCACCAGCTTGCGGCGGGTACATTGGCTGCTGCTGGTGTTCGTAGATACCGTAGGCACCTGTCGTATCTTGACCCATGGCGGGCTGTTGGCCGTAGGGCATGTAGGGCAGCTGATTGGGAGGGAAGTACGTGCTGTTGCGGTTCGGAGTGTGTGCCTGCTGGTGCAGCAAGTGAAGCGCAGACGGCTGCGACGTCGAGGATTGCATCTAAATCACTCGTGAAAAACGCATTGATAAACCGGTACACTCGTATCCTGTACCTGGTACATCTGCTGTTGAGGGCTACCGACAGCGCCAGAGAACGGCTGATACATACCGCCAGCAGCACCGTGGCCGTCCAATTGGTACGGGATCTGGCCCGGTAGCATCCCTTGAGGCATCGCATAGTGATTCTGAACGTTCACCGTAAATAGTGCGTGACAGAAGCGAGGCCTACCTGCTCGTATGGAAAGTTCCCAGGCACGTTCCCGTTGAACGGAACTCTGCCGTTCTGCATGGACTGGTCCATTGCTGGATGCACTGATGCGAAACCGGCGTCATACTGAGGACCTCGGGGCAGAGTTCCGTATTGGTTGAACTTTATTGGCGACACACCTGCCTGCTGTTGGCCCATATAGAGCATTTCTGCAACGACAAGACTCGAGAACGGCATACAACGATCCTAGCATCAGGAGCCGAATTTCGTACCGTTATGGATTGACGGTTGAGATAAGGCGTGCGAAATCTGCTGCGTGCTGCCGTATACCTGGTTGGTCATTTTGAGCATGTCGATCTGCTCCTGAAAGCGCGCGAAGCCGGTTCCCATATCCGAATCCTTAACGATACCTGCAGACTCCGTACTTGTTGTGACAGAACGTCTTCCCTCATAGATGTACCGCCAGATCCGTTCGATGTATCGTGCGAACCATCTGCGTTCTTTGCACCCAAATCGCCGTCCTAAATAAGCGGACGATTAGCAGACTCTGCGGCGAAATTCCACTCTACGTTTGCACTCTTCGACATGAGTTTGAAGAACGCATCCTTGCCCGCTTTCTGGCGCTCTTCCTCCTTCATAGTGCTACAACGAAGAAAATACTTGGCAAGTGATGAAACTGATGTACCTAGTCATGAGCTTTTGCCGTTCCATCTCACGACGACGCTCTTCCATAAGCAATCGTGCCTGCGCGCTGGACTTGTGCTCAGGCCGGCTCGGTCGATCAGTTGTTGTCACCGGTTCGGCATAGTCGGGCTCACCCTGCAACAGTAAGGTAAATTCCAGCGCAAACCGAGACTACCAACCTGCATGACACCAAACGTAGTAGTGGGAGCATTTGGCGGCAGTTGCGACGGCTGGGCAGACTGGTACCGGAGCGAATCACCCGTACGCGTAGTCATGAGCGAGTCCATGGAGGCCAGAGACATTGCTGAAATCACTCATTTGCGTAAGCTCCACGCCTAAACCTACTTCGATCACGCTGACTGGTGGTGTAGTTCTTGACGCGCGGAGGATGCGTGGGACGGCTTGCAAGGTTCTGAGCCCGAAGATCCGGGATGCCTTGGATGGGAACGAACCGGCGCTGCGTTGGCGAGACAGCGGCTAAATTCTAGTGGTTCTGTCGGTCATGGTGACTAGACCAACTTGATGCCGATGGAGCGTCTGGCGGGAATTCGAAGAAGTTGAACAAGTCGGCGAGGAAGGCGTCCACATTCGGTTTGAAACTAAAGTATGCACTCTTAACAATTAAGGCGACTTGCAATACCTCTCGTGTAAGTAGAGGATGTCTTCAATGTCAAAGTGAAAAGGGTTCCACGGAAGGCACTCAGCACAAAACTTTCTGAAAAGGTCGTTATAAATGCATAAACTATGCATTGGCTGACTTACTTCAAAATTGACAGATTGAATCGGCAGTCGGGCAGAGAGCTTCGCTCGTTGAAAAAGACGTCCTGCAGATGCACGTCATGCGGTCGGTAGAAGGCGAGCAGAGCGCAGATACAGGTGCCATCGCAGAGATCCTCGTACAGGTCCTCCATCTCGGGGATCGTCGCATCCGCCTCGCTGCCCTTCAGCTGCACGCCGGACCGCTCAACGTCGTCGCGCACCAGCATGCAGATCTTATTGATCCAGAAAAGCAGAGCGTCTACTCGATCGAGCGGCTCCTCTCTCTTGTCCACCGACGTGTACACGCTGGACACAAGCATGTGTACTGGTAGCAAGTAATGCTCCACTTACGAAACGGCCTGAACGATTCGTTCGATCGAAATGATCGATCTCACGTGCGCGTCCATCAGGGCATCGATTAGGGCAAGGTGCGCCGTTCGGTTGAAGGGAGAAGTAGACACCAAGTCGGCCTCGGTGATAACGTTTCCCTCACCGTCCTTGACTTCGATGTCCGTCGAAGACAGCGCTCTCAGAACTCCACCGTGCGTCTGCTAAACGAGCAAGTTGTTAGTTCACCTAGACGGCTCGACTAACGTTAACAAGCGCATTATCCTTGAGGATCTTGGAGGCAGCATGCGAGTACAGCGTACCACTGACGAGAGCCGAGCTTACAGCGTCGCACAGATGGAGAACGTTCTCAAATGGCTGCAAAATAAACATGCAAAACTTTGAGAGCAACCTGCTGGTCGCGGTAGAAGAGGTTCTGTAGCATGTCCGGCACGCCGACCTCTCCGTAAATCCGTGTGACCAGCCATCGAACTGACGCAACAAGTTTTCCCTAAAGCCATGGATATTTCCCCTACGTGCATTTATCTCGAACCTCTTCCGAATTGTAATGGCTGACATTGATCGGCCGGTTTTCGTCCATCCCTTCCACCATTCACTCCTCCATACGGTCTAAAGGAAATTCGTGAAAAAGCAAAAGTGCATCAAGCGGTCATTTTGAACGTATGAATCGTACAATAAGGCAAAGACAACACTTATAACGCCGCCGCAAATTGGCTTATGGGCTTTGCGACGGCTTAGAAACGTAAAAATCGACAATAGCCATGTGTGAACATGCCCGGAGCCACGCCGACGGGGGGTCGGTCAGCTTCCGCCAAAATTCGGCAAGGACCAGCGGAAACGGATAATGCGCAGCTATGTTGGAGAGCGTCGTCGCTGCAGGTCACAGGCGCGCCCGCTNGGAAACTTGGTGGAACATTCGGGATGTTCGGTACCGCTAGACCGTCCGGCATCGGTGGGAATTTAGGTTTCCGGCCCGCCCGAGGCCCGTTACGTAAAAGTTTATTATCGGTGCTCGGCGTAATGCCAGACGGCTAGCGGCGCGGGCGCGCGAAGCGCGCCCCGTCGCTAGTACGGTCTAAAGGAAATTCGTGAAAAAGCAAAAGTGCACCAAGCGGTCATTTTGAACGTAAGAATCGAACAATAAGGCAATGACATCAACACTTATAACGCCGCCGCAAATTGGCTTATGGGCTTTGCGACGGCTTAGAAACGTAAAAATCGACAATAGCCATGTGTGAACATGCCCAGAGCCACGCCGACGGGGGGTCGGTCAGCTTCCGCCAAAATTCGGCAAGGACCAGCGGAAACGGATAATGCGCAGCTATGTTGGAGAGCGGTGTCGCTGCAGGTCACAGGCGCGCCCGCTAACTTAAACGCCCGCTCGTAAATTTTACGATTGCAAAGCGGCTCCTAATGGTTGCAACGCTTGCGGAACAATGCAACACGAGGTCGGTTCCAAAGCGTGCAAACCTAAAATCGGAACGATAACTACAAGCTTCTAAAGCTGTAGGATTCTGTTGCAGGGGTACTCAATACAAGGGGTTGGATCGTTACCGTCTCGTAGGAGGAAATTCAAGGATTTGTATGAAGGGTAAAAGTGTGGTTCCTAATTTTCAAGAACATACGTGCGTAGACACTTTATAACGTCTCAGTGAAGGACTTCTCCTTCTGTAGCCGCGCCAAACTCAGTCGGGCTTTTCCCGTTCAGCTCTTTACACGGCGGAAGGTAATGTGCTACAGGGTTGCTATGTCCGCTGTTTGGGCATGCTTTAGCGCTACACACAGCCCTTGTTTAGGGCGCTTAGTAAACTTCAGATCAAGCTTACAACTTACAAAGTTACAGATGAGTTTTAAAATTTGCGTATCATTATCGTGAAGCCTCGAATGTATAAAAGACCCTACCGGCGTATACTGGCCGTCATACGCGTTCATCGCTTCGTCACTTCGTCGTCTTCGCTCTTTCGACCTCGATCATCATGGACGGCGTCAGCAGTCTTGCTCAGCGCTATTCGGCGGAGCTCCAGCAGTCCTTCGAGGGCCTGCGTCAACGTAGCGTCGCTTTCAACGAGGGCGTGCAGCAGAAGCTTCAGGAGGCGCAGCAGAAGCTCCAGACCCTGCAGCCGGAGGTGGAGCAGAAGAAGGCCGAGCTCCAGCACGCGCTTCAGGACATGGTATGCCGCTAAGCAATCGCTTGGTTTTGACTAGTTCTTTTAGGAGCCCTTGGCGGATGCGAAGTCGGCTCTGGTGCTCGAGACGTTCGCGTGGACTGCGGTGGTGCAGCTCGGCTTCCGACTGTCCTTCGCCGTCGGCGCCTACATCCTCGCTCCTGGCGTCAACCTCGCACTCAACCACAACGGAGCGGCCTTCATCGGCTACATTCTCCTGCCCTACCTCGCCTACCTCTACCTTCAGCTGCCGGTGTCGGACGAGACCCACCGCTTCCACCTGCTCTCCTTCGCCGCTACCGAGGGCGTCGTCATTGGCTTCCTGCTCTCGCGCAGATACCTCGCCTCAGTGCAACCGTCCTATGCCGTCACTCCGCTCGTCATCGCCCTGTCCATTCATCTGCTCGGCCCGAAGCTCGCCAACAACCGTCCGGCACTTTACGGCGCTGCCATTGGCGGCGGTGCCACCGTCAATCTTCTGATCGGTCTGGTGGCTGGCCAGCTTTCCACTCCGTACTTCCTGCTCACCCTTATGCATGCGGCGATCGGATTCGTCGTTCTTCAGACCTTCTACAAGTTTGGCACCAGCTCGGTATGCTTTCTGACTTTCGCATCCCATTCGGTAACCATGACTTCTTTAGGCCCAGGGCCACATGTACACGTACGCGTACTTCATGCTCACACTCTTCGCTCAGGGACTCGTGTTCTGGCTTCTCGGCGGCCCTGCCGAGACCTTCGAATAAGCTAGCTGGAGCTGCGACGTACGCATACTGGCATCTCGTCTCACCAATGCGCCTACGTACTAACTCGGATCTGCATCGAAATAAATAATGCTTGAAGTACCACTTGCATTACACCTAGTTGCAGTAGACCTAGTGGCGAGTTATGCGACCTACTACTAAAATTGCAACGTTGCAACTGGATGCCACTTTCCTGACACGGGCCCGTGTTGAGATTACTTCACCCTAGGAAAGTGGCATCCAATCTCAACAGGGCTGCGGCAACTATGCTGAGTGTGGCTTACCAGCCATTAAATCATTAAGAGCTATTGCCAGCTAGCGAGAATTTCTATTGTAGTGATTGGACCATTAGGCAAGGCTAACGCGAGGATCAGTTCATTAAACCAGAATCATCAAATACACAAAAAAGTCGAAAACCCTTTAACACGGGCCCGTGAAGTCGTCGTGATCAAACAATGCTTGATCGTAAGAAAGAGCGGCGACAGTCTTTCCGTCGAAAAAGCGTCCGTCCAGCACCTGACGAGCCGCTTCTGCCTGTGTCGGCTCGCCAAACTTCACAAATATCTTGACGTCGTCGGAGCTTTCCTCTTGAACAATAACAACCTAAATGAAATCTCGTTGTAACCCAGTCGTATTCCATAAATTGTGTGCCCTTACATCAAGGACCTGCCCGAACTTGACGCATTCGTCGCGAATCTCGTCCTCCAGTTGGTCGTCAATTCCATCGGCTGTGACCATATTCTTGAGAACGATTACCGACGATCGATTGGTTCGCATCAGCTTGTGCATGAGCATGTGACGAGCATCGTTGCCTCGGATCTCGACGTGTTCCTGCGAAGCGAGCGACGCCTCTTCGTTTTGCGAAGCGGCCGCTTGCATCTGGTCGTTGATCGCGCCTGCCTTGTACACTGCGTTCATGGCACCAGCTGAGGTAAGCTGAAATAAACACTCTTTAGAATCCTTCATATCAGTGCGTACCTTGGGCATGCGAGTTTTCTTCGGCTTCTTTGTCTTCGGACGCGACTGCTGCTTCGCCTTGTTGTCCTGCGCTCCTTTCGACTTCTGACCGTCAGCGCTGTACTCAGACACGGCTTTGCTGGAGTCTTCCCTCAACGCCAATGCAGACCACGACTCTGGTCCACCGATCATCAGCTGGTTAGGTCCTAAACACAGCTCACTTTCTAGGAATGCACACCAGGCCCTAATTACCGTTCTCGTCATCGGCACCCTTCTCCTTCGGGGCAACGTGCTCGGGCAGTGGGGCGAATGTCGCTGGCGCAGTGGGGTCCTGTACGAAGTCGTCTAGCTTGATCCTCGAGAGCACGTCTCCCTTGTCCTTCTTCTCCTTTTTCTTCTTCTTTGACTTGGATGGGATGAACATCGGTAGCGCCGGTTCCATGGGTGGCTAAAGATAGGAAAATGAGCTGTGATCAACGTGATAAACTACTAACCGGTTCCGGAAGGTTCTGGAGGAACGAAAGAGGAGGCGGCGGCGGAGGAGCTACTGCCACGGGTACCACTTCAATAGGAGCCTGTGACTGTTGCTGCGCCGGTGCCCCCGTACCGGAAACCTGCGGGATGGTCAAACTCGGTGGTGGTATCGGCTGTACGATGGCGGGCGGCGGTGCGGAAGCGGCGAAACCACCGAAGCCGCGTCGACGTCGAGGTGGCGCAGCTGTCTCTGGTGGTGGTCCGCTAGGCGGCGGTGTCCCATCCGATTGTGCTGGGCTCTCATTTCCTGAAGTTGGCTGTGTAATTATTAAATGTACGATAGACTACCTTGTGCGATTGCGGGCGGTGCTGAAGGAGTCGGCGAAGGCGAATGGTTATCCGGAATATTGGGCGAACTGCTTCGCCCTGTCGACGTTGGTGACGACTTGTCGGCCTTAAATAAACCTGAAACGCTCCGCTTTTGCCTCAAACTTACTCCTCCTTGCGCTTGAAGCGCTTGGATCTTTGCAGTGACGTGCGCCGCTGCAACCGCAGCCGCAGTGGGCAACGTGGACTGACTCGACGGGACGACGTAGGTGAGCGCGTCCGGCGGCGTAATGCATCGTCCCACTTGCAGGTACTGTCCTCCCAAGTCGAAGTTGTTCATGCCATCAATGGCGTCCTTCACTGCCTTGCCGGTGGTAAACTCTATGTAGCCAAAGCCCCTAAAATGTCGGTTGGTTTTCTTGTAAAAGTAAAGACACCGTCGCTCGCTACAGTGGGCACCTATGGAATTCTTTGTAGCTCTGCTTTGACCAAAAAGCGACGTCTGCCGTCAAAGAGCAAGCGAGCAAAGCAAATTACTTACCGATGACCGCGGCCTCCAGGTTGCTTAGCCAGCTGGCACTTTGTTATCTGTCCGAACGCATCGAAGACGGTACGTAGGTCGCTCTCTGAAAGTTCCGGATGCACTGACGCGACGTAGACACGATGGTACTGCTTCGCTTCCTGCTGGATCATCTCGATGATTTGCTGCGCTTGCGGCATGTTTGTGGGCCGGCCAACCTAAGTTATTCGTTACGCTTTCACAGTGTTCAACGGCGCAAAACTTGAGTCAATTGCGCTACCACTGGGATGTGCGCAATGACAAAGATTTACGTGAATGTTATGGCGACTGTACGCAAAGAACTGAAAAATAACCTGGGAGAAAACGAGATTCACCTTGAGCTGCCTTCCGCCCATCGTCTTCCCGTTCATCGACTCCTGAAATTGAGCATCGCAAAATACTAATTGAAGTGATGTGATGCTTACCTGCCCCAACAGTGCCGCTTCAGGGACTTCGTACTCAAGAAAGGCGAACCCTTTGTGATGCTGAAAGAAACACGTGTAAGTGTAGAGAAAAACTGGGCACGGCAAACTGTGAAACAAGTCGCCAAATAACGACAAGCCCGACAGAACTGCAATGTAATAAACTTACTCCAGTAGACGCGTCCCATGACATGTTGATGGTTTTGATGGGACCGTAAGCGCCAAATGCACTCTTGAGCTGGTCCTCTCTGACCTCGAACGACACGGAACCTATGTAGACACGACTCATTAAGGAGAGAGCTTGTGCATACATCGCAACTTTTTGCTGCTAAAAAATTCCGCGGTTAGTAAACGGATTCGAATGGGCTCCCATTTTCACTTACATGTTGCTGATGCGCGACCTGCTGCTTCTGAAGCACGTGCTTAATGGAGACTTCCATTGCGAACCGCTTTGCCCTGTCGAGATCGTCCACTTGACGGCTAGATAACGTCGCCAAGCCCAGGCCGAGAAGCTCTGCCTCCTTTTTTGCGCCGGGTCCCACGTAAACCTGAAATCGTCGTATCGTACTGGTAAGCAATAGACATGGAAAGCTCGGCGGCACCATTTATTTAAAAGCTTACCTTTCCAGACTGTTGAAGAAGAGGCATTGCGACAAATGCTTCAGGCGCGGATGGCGGCACCGAGCCATCGAGTCCATTGGAATCCGTTACGTCTACGCCGTTTGTTTCCGTCATCCTGTGTTCTCTAAAAGTGATCGGTTGGTTAATTGCTTATAATTACTGAAGACGTGTACTATCACAAAGTCCCCGCTAAAAGGCTGCCCGTCAAAAATGATGGTCGTATTTCCTAGGAAATACCTATATAAGTTAAATTCACTTTGTCTTTCACAAGCAAGACGCCCGAAAAGGCGCTACGCCGGAACTTCTTTGGCCTTCTGTACGAGGCGCCACCATTGAATTGGACCGCTCGCGTGGCCCCGTTCGCGTGCGTGCGGCCGCAGTCCGACGGGCTAGAACGCAACCAGCTGAGCCCTGGTCGGGATGTCGCCTATTTTCGTCGCGCGACTCCGCCCCTTTGATGAGTAATGCTCTCGTTTGGCTCCGCTGTAATTTTTTCTCGTTTAAACTAAGTCCGCTGCTGATGCTGAGTGGATCCGTTCGGGATGGGAGGCTGAATCTGCTCTCGCGCCACCGCTGAAACCGACTCTCCTGCATTCCACCTTTCGCGAATGGCTCCCAGCAGAAGCATCGTCAAACATGGCGAGTTGCAGGTCAAAGTGCAGAAGCGAACGGGCACCTTACTCCGGAAAAAAGGTGCGTCATTGTTTGTCATATGGCTTTCCAGAGGTTGCACGCACGTAACTCATGCTGCAGTCCACTAGGCGGTCATCGGCGCTCCCACTAAAGTCTTTCTTTAAAAAATTCAAATCCTTGTTTGCCGTAGCCTTATAAACCGTAGCGCATGATCAATTATGAAAAAGTGACGCAGACGCCCGCAACAAGCACAGTCACAATTATACACTTGCTTTTGCAGACAAAGATCGTCTTCGAGGACGAGGAGTGGATAACACTTTGCGTCCATGACGGCAAAATACCGCTTCTGGAGTGGTATCCGTCGAAGCCGAGCATTCACGCACACGAGCCGAGAAAAGTCGTCGATCTTCTGGGCGCCCTCTTCGTGAATGCCACCATCGGAGACGACCGCTGCTTGATCATCGGCTTCTCCGACAACGACCGTCCACCACTGGAGTTCGGTGCGCCTAGTCCGTAAGTTAATGAGACCTAACTGTTTCCACCTAAGCATAGAAGCATATAGCTTGGTACCACTACGTTGGTTCCTATAGATGGGTATGCGCGTTTAAAAAATTCATGCGGATCGCGCGCGTTGCGCTTGAATGACTTCATCACGTGAAGCGCATTGAATATTTTAGACAGGAATGCCACGCGTGGGTCAACGCCATATCGTCGACGCTCCACCGGCTGGGCTGCTTGGGTTCTTCCGAGAATGAGTACTGCCCCATACCGAAGCATACGGAGCACGAAGAATGCGTAGCTGAACCGATGGGCAGAAGAATAGAAAACGAGCCGTCGGCTTCGCCACCGCCACCACCGCCTCCTCCAAAGCCGAAGCCGCGAGCTAAAGAACGTAAGTGTTTAATTACCTCTGCTACCGAAATCGTTGAATGAGACGATTGTTTCCAGGAGTGCTGAGCCTGAGCGACGAAATACCTTTGAACCCTCAACCGAAGCCGAGGAGCGCAGCGCAACGTTGCGAAAGCGCTGCTTCTGACACTTCGCGTCCCGCCAAGCGTGACCCACCGACGAGGACGTTGTCACATGACGTACAGCCCACTGGGTCGTTGCTGAGGCCACAACCTCGGCTTCGCAAAGAGAAGTCCGCGGGCGCGACCGTCGAGAACTCGGACATTCCACCCGCACTGCCTCCCAGAAGCTCGCTATCTACAGTCTCGACGACTTCAGATTCTCCCAGGAGTTCCGTGCAGAATGAGAGCCAAAGGGTGAGAGATAGTATGGCTAAGCATGTGTAACAGATTGCTTTAGGATGACCCGAACTCTGCGCAGTATGCCCGGTTGTCGTTTCAAAGGAGCTTCAACGAGAATCATTACGACCAAGTGCCAAGGAGGGAGGACCGGACAGGAATTGATACAGACGTGTACACGCGCCTTACCTTCAGCAATGAAGCGCTATCCGCGTAAGTCATAGACTATGGGGCTTAGAAAGCATTTTGCATTGTTTTACAGAGACAGCGCGGTGCAGGACATGTGCCAGCTGCGGCTGACGGCCACCTCCTCGTCCACGATATCCTCCTCGTACGACTCTCGCACGTCGAGCCTCAGCGACTCGCATCGCTCCTCGAATCCCGACGACTACCAACCATTGTCGCCGCCTCCGCGCCCGCCTAAGGGACCTTCAGTGTACGCCCACCAGTACGACTTCCTCAGCTCTCCATCGCCCGGCCTTCCAAACCCGTTCGACAGGTTCAACGAGACTATTAATAAACCAAAGACGATATCCCTTCTGTTGACCACTTGTGTCGAGCATATCGCCTTCTGCGAAGCGTTCGGCAAAGTATGGTACGTTCTGCATAGCTCTGAGGGTGTAGGTAGAATGACGATGATATTTAGGATTTCCGGATGGAGCCCGGAGCGCGACAATTGTCTTTGCGGTGTCATACATTTTGGCGACGAAATAGTGCAAGTTGGAAGCAAGATCGTCGAGGGAATTCACGAGATCCCCAGAATATTCTACGAACAATCAATTCCCGGGAAGCCGGTAAAGCTCCTGCGTGTAATGCCACGTTACAAGCAGGCATGGTTTAGATCGAGATAAAGATTCGAAAGTTCCCGCACGGCGAGACGTTTTCCATCACGAAGCCGCAAAGCGCGAAGAAGCCGATCGGCATCGTCCTTCACAAGCGGAAAAACAGGGTAAGGACCTGCTAACTTTAAAAAAATGCGGTGGCATACTCACTGATCAGTAAAAGCATGGAACCTCATGACCGTACCATTCCTTCCTCTCTGCTCTCAGATAATTCCCTCTACATTCTTTAGATCGAGAGTATCGATGAGAAGTCGGCGGCATGGAGTGCGGGCCTTCCCAGTCGACTGCCGCCCTATATTTACGGCAGCTCGGACGTGCCGGCGGTCATTACCGAAGTCAATAATGTGCCCCTGAATCCTTTCGCGTGCAACGATAGCCTCTATCACCGGCTGGAGCGTCAACCTCCGGGAACCTCATTCACTGTGATAGTGCACCCGCACGACCTCGTCAAGAATCTGAAGCAGCAGCTCAAGTCGTTGAAGAACTACAAGAAATTTATCCACGATTCCTAACCTTTACTAATTTCTTTGCATTCGCATTACCCTGCCACATCCGTTCTACGCTGTTATGGTTCGTTTTCTATGCCTCTTAGGAAGTAGTAGTTAGCTATTTCTCTATGGCTTGCCTGCGCTTTAACTTGTAACCTTTTCCGCCAGATTTCTTTCATATTGTTGCAAGGAGAGCCTGGCTGCAACTGCGAAATGCCTTTTCCACATGTGCTAAGCAAATCAATGAATGTATAAACGTTTTATCTCAGGAGAATGACTCCAGGACACGTAGGAGATCAGACATTAGTCCAGTTTCGAAGAATAGGAGACAATATTCCGCTTTCTGCAATAAGAGCGGAAGCTGGGACCATGAGGGCGGATATCAGTTCGACGAGGTAGCGTTGGTGTACGTGCTTGCGTCACGCATCTTCCTGCGCTTGTACTCCTTGCAGCAGATCTCAGTGCACTTCTCGAGGGTTTGGAACTAAAATGAGTGTACATCGTCTGCGAAGGCAAATAGTAGCCTACGTTGTTCAGCGAGCCGTCGCATCCACCGTACTGGTATTCCACGCTAAAAGGTGGAAATTACTAATCGCCCGATCAATGGGTAGCGCAAACCATGAGTCCGTTAGCGGATTGTATCCGTAGCGCTTTTCGAAGCTACTGCAAGGTCCAGGATCGCGGGATTTCAAGCAGAAATGAGCCGGGTTCTGAAAACCCAGTAAGGCCACAGTGTTTCCGCGGTAGGGGCCTACCTCGCAACAAACAGAAACCTTGAACTCTACGCTCATATGGCACACAAAGCCGGTTTGGCAGCTCTTGAGAATGCTGCACGGTACGGGTTTCCTCGTTAACTGATCCAGTTGTGGTTCCCCGTGCGGGCAGTAGTTTCGATGAGCTAAAGCCAGAAGGAGCAAGTGTTTTCTTCCATGCTTATGGCTTACCTGGACACCGTTCTTCGCAGGTCTGCTTCGAAATGAAGTTGTTCTCGTTGCCTTTCAGCCCCGTATAAGTGAACTCTTCACAACCGTTGCTGCCAATGTCGAAGTGCCATCGAGGCAGCTGCGAGGTGCCGGTACCCTTGTTCATTGGCTGCTCGCAGACGTCAGTGTCTATAACGGTCTCATCGTACCTCATAACACTTTGGATGCGCATGCCTGATCTTGGACAGCAAATCGTCATATCAGCGGAAGCTCCCACATGGCAATAATGAGACTTTGGACAGGAGTCCAGCTTCTGACCGCCGGTACACGTCATCCTAGCGCCTGAGGCATCGAGAAGGGGCTCACCGTGAAGGCACGGGTTCTGCTCTGAACATCGCAAACTTACTTCCCTGCGGCAACACGCGCTACAGACCGGGACAAGTCTGACGGCAGCTTTCCCTTGAGAGGAAGTTATTCGCATTTCCCTTCACTCCTCGGTAGTGGAAGGTTCGGCATGCGCGCGAAGCCGAGTCGTAGTACCAGCGTTCAAATCGGTCCTTACCCTCCCCTACTTCCACTGCTAGGTCGCAAGGTCGTCGAGCTGCAAAAAGGCTGTTAAGGTGATTTAATGAGTCTGATTCATACTTCCGGGACAACAGTTGGTGCTTTCAGGCGAGGCGCCAATGTGGCACCAATAGCCGGCTGGACATTCCTGCTCGCCACCGCAAATTACCGCTTGCTTAGTCCTGTCGTCCATCAGCGGCTCGCCTTGTTGACACGGGTTGGCCGAGACTGAACCAAGTAGTGTGATTTACTCGGCCACGAAGATCTTGCAACCATCACGAGCACTAACCTTGACACACCATCTCGCAGTCCTCCATCGAAAGGAAATTGTTAGCATTGCCCTTTTTGCCGTGGTAGATGAACTCCTTGCATTTCTTCGCGTCTCGGTCGAAATAGTACCGCTTAATCATGTGCGGACCCATGCCGGCCGCTACGTTGTGCTCGCAAGGATCACCGTCTAAAAGGAAGCATGAACTCTCAGCGGTCGCTAACTAACGCACTCTTGGGACAACAGTAGTTGGACGTATCGTTCGAGCCAATGTGACAGAAATGCGTGCCGGGGCAGCGCTTGCTAGGACTGCACACCTTTGGCCGATGCTCTACCATTAAAGGCTGACCGTTGCTGCACGGATTGTCGTAGGCCGGGCAGGCCAGACGACAATCTTCTTGTGTAAGGAAGCTATTCTGTAAAGCACGGTCCAGTGTTTATGCGCATTCCGAATCTACCTGGTTTCCGCCTGAACCACGGTAAATGAAGCTGAGACACTGATGATCCTTCCGACTGAAGTACCACCTAGTAAGCATGGCTTCCCCGAAGCCTTCCACCTTTGGCAAGTCGCATGGCTCTTTTACTAAAACGGTCAATCAATTCGATGACACCTTTGCATATCACTGTTGCCTTAGTGCGGGGGGAACCAAAACCGTTCTCGAAATTGAGTTATCGAGTTTTGTCAACTGTTTTTTTTGTGAACCAAGCGTCTATCGCCAGTCTTTAGACTTTGGTATGGGTCAATGTGAGAGGAGACCAGAGAACCTTTCACGCGACTCGAGGATGCGTGACAAAAATAGAGCCAAATGGGATTAAGCGGCCCGAGAAGCATGCCCACTGGATGAGCCAGTTTGGGCAACGGGCAAGTGCACTTCATTTCGCGCTTCATGCCGGAAAAAGCAATAAATGTTTCATAGAACTTGGTCGGTAGACTTTTAAGCCTAGTCAACTGAGCGTGCCAAAATGTCTTCCGCATCGCTGTCTATCTATGGGAAAACAACTAGGAATAACAGAGCATCAATGCATGCCTAGAGACCGACAGCGTGTCGTAATGTTACTTTACCTTCGGTGCAGCATACAGTCGTATCAGGCTCGACGCCTACATGACACCAGTAGCCCTTCGGACATTGAGAAGTAGGACCGCACTGCTGCGGGGTGCCTTTCGGATCGAGGAGAAGGTCCCCGCTTGAGCACGGGTTCACACATTAGTCGCCCGTATGCAAATACCCGCCTTATATTATGCCTTGTATCGTTGTACCTATGGTCAGTCTGCAGTAAAGGTCTTTGGACTTCGCGACTTGGGGGCTCAGCCTCTCCTCGTCTGCATGGCGGAGCTTCTCTTGGTAACCTTTTCTTGGCGACCTTTTCCTGGTGACCTTTTACTGGAAGACCTGTTACCAAGTGACCTGTTACTAAACCACGACCTGTTACTAGAAGACCTATTACTGGATATATCCACTTTGGGGCCAAGCTAGCCTTCGGCCACGACCTGTTACCGGAGAAAGCCACCTGTGTGTATGTACCAGTCTCGCATCAGTCTCTTACCAAAGCTGCGTATTCTTACTACTCTCCGGAAGACTGGGGAACAGGGGTACGGTTGGCCGTGCAATAAGAGAGGATGCCTAGGTGCGTAATAAAGAAAGACCCAGTTCTCGAGAACCGAAATTACGGACAATAGCGCTGCATTGTTCACACCTGATCCCGAATGATCACGGTGGTTTCGTTGAAATTCTTGAAGAAGCTGAGGTACAGTTCAAAAAGAGCCGCCTAGTATGGCAAGTATGGATCAATCATGAAGAAGAGCACAGGCAGCACAAACGGAAATATAACAGTTAGAAGTGATAGATCCTGCTAGTAATTGGCGATCCACCGAGAGACGAGGAGAGAAACCGGGTAGAGCTTCATCGACCTTGCACTGACCCATGCAATTTCTAAGAACCACTAGCCGTGTTACGACCCTATAGGACATACCACTACGAGCCAACTTTTACAAGACCGCTCCCATTACGATCGCGTGGGATGCATACGCAAACGACGCCGCCTTCGACAACGTCGTCGAGTTCGTCACCTTCTTCGCTTCCCGTCGACACTTCGGCGCTCCCTGCAGTCACCGATGACGCATACAACGACGACACCAACCACTACGACTACATCTGGCATCTTCAGCAGTGGGTCCATCAGCCAGCCTCCATACGTCGTCATACACCGCCACCCATACGCAACGGCAACTCTCTAAGGACTTCAGCTTCGAACCGAGGGGCGTAGTCGCCGCTGAGGACATCGGCTTCGAACGGAGGGGAGTAGTCGCCCGTATGCAAATACCCGCCTTATATTATGCCTTGTATCGTTGTACCTATGGTCAGTCTGCAGTAAAGGTCTTTGGACTTCGCGACTCATTGTGCTAAAACACAGTTGTTCGCATGTGCAGGTTCTTACAAACAAGGACATCAAGGGCTATCAAACTTACGCTTGCAGCTGGCTTCGCACAGTTCCTTGCTAAGGAAGTTGTTCTGGTTCCCTAAAATCAAACAATGTATCCATCGCATGTAGCAATGGGCACCCTTAGTTCCGCGATACTGGAATGGCTTGCACTGCCGTGTGCATGACCTGTCCGCGGGATCGGCGTACCAGCGCGTAAGGTTTTCGTTGCCTTGTCCAAGTTCCAGTGGCAACTTGCATGGGTCAGCAATACCTACACCAAGCGGGTGAAAGTCGTAGCGACTCAAAGCGCCTTACCTCCAAGACAGCAAGCGGTCGTTTCCTTGGTCGATCCTATGTGGCACCATTCTCCCTTATCACAGAGGTTCGAGATAGGAGAGCATTCCTTGCGTTCGGCGTAGTCGAAAAGTATTGGGCAAGGATTGTTGTATCCTCAAAATTAAAACTCATTAAAATCACCGACACAAAGCGCGTACGCATGCAGGCTTTCTTGCAGTCGCCGTAGGTCAAAAAGTTGTTCTCATTGCCACGCATGCCCTAAATCCGCGATGCGCACTGGTCATAGCAACGTTTAGATCTCGCAGCCAACCATACATTTTTCAAACCACCGCATACCTTGTATACGAACTCTATGCACTTCTTCGCGATGGCGTTGTAGTAGAAGCGTCTGATCTGGCCTTTTCCTTCCCCTACTTTCAGGGCTAATGCGCAGCGGTCCGAAACTAAACTTTATAATACGAACCAGGCTTGCCAAGATCGCAGTAGTACTTGATGACTTTTCGCAACAGGCCGTAGTGTGCGTACTATCACCGATATGACAGTAAAATCCTTCCGGGCACCTGGCCTGAGAAGCGTCCTCTGGTCCACATGTGAGCTGTTGGCTGTCCCTGTCTCTTGCAGGCTCACCAGTGTTGCATGGGTTCGTCGCCTGCATGACAGCCCGGCCTAAGATAATCGGCGTTAAAGGTTTCTTAGTGTCCGTGACAAACTCTTCTCGCAGCTTTCACTGCATTGCGCGTTGGTGATGAAGTTGTTCGCGTTTCCCTTCATTCCCTTGTAGAGAAAGCGTTTGCATTGCCTGCAAGTTGGTTAGGTCATCCGATAAGTGACGACATACAGACCTAGAGATGGTATCGTAGTACCATCGAGGCATGAGATCTTCGCCTTCACCGTTCGAACGCGGCAATTGACAACGGTCCACTGAAATTCACCGCACGAATATGTCGTCAACGCGCATGGACATACTCCAGTTGACAATTGGGCAGCATGTCGTCGTAGCGAAGGATGCGCCGGTGTGGCACCAGTAGTCCTCGGGGCATCCTCCGTTTGGTGGAATGGCAAAGTTGCACGTAACAGGACTGTCGAACTCATTCTTGAGTGGAATGCCTTCCGGACAGGGGTTTATCCGTTCTAGACATTCATGCGCCTAACGCAGACTGGTTCGTTACTTACTCGGTTTCTCCTTGACTTCTTTCGACGCTGCCGGTTTAGTGGCTTTAGCCGGCCGCATAAAAACCGTTGAGGTCGCCTCCGCTGTGCCGGTGTACGGCGGAGGGGTAGGCAAATCAGTCGTGGTGATGGGCGTTTCGAGCGTTACATTGTCCGTGAAGGTTGGCAGCGGACCAGGTGTAGCATATGTCGTTGTTGAGGTGGCTATTGTAGGCAGCGGGACAGGAGCCGGTCTTGGAGGTAGCGGCTGAATGGGCATGGGCCTAATGACTGGCGGTGGCGCAATATATGGTCGTTGTGGTTGGATGACCGGGTTTGGCCCATACCGCGTCGGAGGACCTATGTCTAAAACGGAGTAGAATTAATTGGTGGGTGCTATCCCGAGCAGCGGATAGAGTAAGACAATAAATGTACTTGTAGGTCTATAGGTCCATCTGTAGCGATTTTGTGGAGCACAACGATGCTGACAGTTGGTCCTCACTGGATAGTAGACCATCCGCTGTGGTGTGTAGTAGTAGTAATAGTAGTTTCCGGAGGTCAACTCAGATGCGAAGCATACAATGGCCACTGCGAAGCTGTACACCTTCATCGTGACGGCCTAAAGTCGCCAACAACCAAATTAGGTGTCGTGACGGAACGCTAGTGTGCACGACCGTAATGAAACACGCAACACTGGGCACCCTGTTTTGGGCATGCGCGATTAGCGCCATGGTAATGGATTACACGAGACCTCCATAAATTTCGTCAAAAAAGAACGGTCAGTCCACTTCACTTGATCACTTTGAAAAGGGTACGACCAGATCATACCGACGCCTCTAGCACCGAAGCTTCCGGTACGCGTCAGTACCAGCGTTTAATCTAAGCCGACGGCTAAATGAGTCGCGAGAGGCGCGAGTGTAATTGACGATACGATTATCCGAGTAGTCGGCGGTTACTTGAGAGTTTTGCGAACTGTCTTAACTGCCCGCACTTCCACCGCCCTGAGTCATCCGCGCACTTTCCTGTTGACCCAAACGAATTGTTTGTCCAAGCGACGTCACCTTTGACCGCTGCCCACCCGACGCACGTAAAAACTTACTAGTTCTAGACGGACGGAAAGTGCGAACTATTCCGTTCTCGTCTTCGCTCCCGGTTAGGCGAGAAAACTATACCGTAAAAAGGGAAGATACGTCGGAACTATTTTTAGAGTGTAATAACGACTTGGGGCAAGATACGATCCTTGTGTATCTGCAAGTGTTCGAAGCACTAGATATACGAACTAGACAAGGCTTGAAAGCCTCCTGTGCTAACCAATGTTTTACAGACCGTAAGCTAGGTATATGCCAATGCAATAGCGTCGGGTTTTTCTCGCTGGATGACTTCCAGTGATAAACGTGCTACTTGTCTTCGAGCCTAATGCCATTCGTTTTTGGAATGAACTAGCGGCTTCGCGCAGCCGGCGCCACTATCGGGGATTACTTGTGCCAAACAGATAACCTGGACGCTATTTTCGTCTTCTCCATCCAGAACCGCCGGTGGCCCACCCTGACACAAATTCTCCTTCACGCCCGCTATAGGAAGCATGCTATAGCGGGTTCGCTATAGCGTGGAAGCAGGAGACCCCCTACCCCTCCCCGTAAATGACAACCATGCACAGACGAACGTTACTTTCCGGTTCTTCATGCAGGAAACTCCTTTACGGCCCGTCCTGACAGATATTCTTCTTCTTGCCCGCTATAGAAAGCATGCGCTAGCGGGCTTGCTATGGCATGAAGCAGAAAGAAGAGGTTGGAACTTTGAGCGGGCATAACTTTTTGTGGCCCACCGATCCGGCTGAAAATATCCACATGTGCTCAACTTTTCAGGGGCTATCGAATGATACCAATCTTGTCCCGATCGCGAAAACTATTTGGGAGACGTACTCACACCAGCGCTTTAGGGTATAAGAATACCTTTCCGACCTAAGCCGGAAGAGTGCCCATGCGTTCGCTCAGCTGAGTCGAACTGGAGACGTGTAGATCTAAGACAAGATACCCGTAATACTTCTTCGTAGCTTTGCTGTACGCATCTAGAAAGTATGGCAGACGTGTGAGCAAGAGTTGGCGCGCAGCGTATGACGGCTCCTAGTTGTTTGGGTCCCGTTGTTTGGGTCCCGTTCGTTTGGGTCCCGGCTGTAATTTCGAAAGCGTCGTTTGGGTCCCGGTCGTTTGGGTCCCCTTGTTAGGGTCCCGCTTGTTTGGGTCCCCTTGATTGGGTCTCGTTCGTTTGGGTCCCAGAAAATTTAGCGAATTTTACATCGCGGGCCGATGTTTTTCTTCTTTTTCGCACGCAAGATGCGCCGATTACAAAGTAGCCCGTTTCCCTATGTAGTATTCGGCTAATATTGGGTTTTATAGCATCTTGAAAAAGTATTTGGGTTCCATTATCGTTACTCCTTGCCGTCTGTGTAGTTTGGCTGCGCCATAGGGTCCCTTTTACTTTGTCCCAATTTAACTTGTTTCTTTTGTCCATGTCGCCGCCTTAGCTTCGTTGTTCTTGCCGTAATTTGATGCAATTGATGCATTTCCATGCAGGATTCTGTAAGATGCACCTTGGTCATTTACATTACACCTTTTTTTCTGGGACCCAAACAAGGGACCCAAACAACCGGGACCCAAACAACGGGACCCAAATAACGTGTTACCCGTATGACACATCTGTAGAGAAGACCTCTTACCTGGTTCCGTATGCAAGTCTCAAGAGCCTTTTGAGGAACATTTTGAGGACTACTGTATTGGGAATCACAAGGAAGTGCTTCCTGCACTACATAACGTGCCCGTTAACACTTCCCATTCCGAAGCTTGACATCCGCTACGCATCGATGGTCTTCTGGAGCCTTTCCGCCTTACGCAATCTCGTCTAGACGATCGTGGTTGTAAGAGCGGTGCAAAACGCCAACTTAGGCGAAAACGTGACGAAAGCCCTTCGAGCGTTACTGTATTGGGTTGTACTCGTCTAACATCCCTACCCCGTCTTAGCATTAAGTGTTGAGCTTGTTGGTTACATCTGCTTAAACGCTCATCTTTCAGGCAACAAGCAGGGGACGCTTGTTATGCGGTGAACCGCTGCATGCGCTGGCCGCTCAACCGCTCTTATTCGTTTCTTAGCGGTGCCGATAGCATGTCTTCGTCAGAGCCGACAACGAGAAAGAAACCGCGAAGGATACGCGTCAACTCGGCGCACCAGTCGACGAAGTTTTGTACAAATGCAGTCAGGTGCGCTGCAGAGTGCCCATTTAAACAATTGTTTCAACCTAATTTGCACAGAACGATGGTTAGCGGTTTGCTTACTCTAACCAACGGCAGCGATTTTAGCACGTGTAAATACAACCCAATAACGTTCTTGCCGCGGTTTCTGCTAGAACAGTTCCGTCGGTACAGCAACATATTCTTCCTCGCTACCGCACTGCTACAGGCAAACATTAGCAGTGTATACAAAATAAAACCACTTTTTTTTAGCAAATCCCAGATGTCTCACCAACAGGCAGGTATACGACAGCGTTTCCCTTGCTCATCATTCTTTCCGTGTCTGCGCTAAAGGAGATTTTCGAAGACATTGTAACATTTAGCACGTGACACGTTTTCTCACTTAGAAGATATTTAGAAACGGAGACGATTTGACATAATGGTAAACAACTACGAGGTCCGCGTCTTGCGAAGAGGGCGCTGGGTAACCGTTCGGTGGAAAGATGTAAGCGTTCTCACTTGATGACAACATACAGCAATCTGTGCTTTAGCTGAAAGTCGGTGAAGTGGTGAAGATCGAAGACGGACAAGGATTCCCTGCCGACCTGGTCCTGCTGGCGTCGAGCGAGCCGCAAGGAATGGCGTACATCGAAACGTCGAGTCTTGACGGAGAAACGAACCTCAAAATAAGACAGGTATGCAGTCCAGTCGCATAGCGCAAAGGCCTGATTCTGTAGGCCCTGTCGGAAACGGCAGACCTGGTGGGCACGGATCAGCTCAACGCCTTCTCGGCCGACATAGAGTGCGAGCCGCCCAACAAGCAGGTGACGGACTGGAACGGCAGGATCATCGTAGGCGACACGCAGAGGCCGTTAGGTATAATTTCGAGAACGAAAATACTTACACCTCTTACATGTTTTCAGGCATCAACCAGCTGCTACTGCGCGGTGCCATTCTCAAAGACACGAGATGGATTTTCGGCGTGATTGTCTATACTGGACACGATGCGAAACTGCTTAAGAATGCAAAAACCCCTCCTCTAAAGAAGTGCGTTCGACCTCAACCGGTCGACTGGTCTTGACGGTTTATTTAGGTCCAACATTGATTGCTTGACGAATCAGCGGATCGTCTTTCTCTTCTTCATTCTGGTGGTACTGGCACTGGCGAGTGCCGGTGGCTCAGAATTCTACAACCACTTCTTCCTTTACGATGCCCACTATCTCCCGGAACAGCCTGGCTCGCACTTCGCGTGGAACGCAGTGACCTTCTTCATTCTCTACAACAACCTGATTCCGATCAGTCTACAGGTGACACTCGAGTTTGTGCGATTCTTCCAGGCGTCCTACATCAGCTGCGTAAGATCGACACATGCCTTCATGCGTCAGCGTCGTTCCATTTAAGGATATTCTTATGTATGATGAGGAGTCGGACACACCGGCAAACGCAAGAACATCGAATCTAAACGAAGAGCTTGGTCAGGTCAAGTTCTTGATGACGGACAAGACGGGAACGTTAACGCGCAACGTAATGAAGTTCAAGCGGTGCTGCATCGAGGGAAAAACGTACGGTGACGATACCTTCGACGCGTTCAAAGACGACAATCTGACGGAACACTTAACAAACGGCGTAAGTCTCGCCATCTGACTTACTTTTGCGACAACCCTATCACTTTTAGCCTTTGTCTGACAGAATCCGCGAGTTCCTAACCATCATGGCCGTTTGCCACACCGTGGTCCCAGAGCATACAGAGGACGGTGAGATCAACTACCAAGCGTCGTCACCGGACGAGGTGGCGCTTGTTCGCGGCGCAGCATCGCAAGGCTTCGTATTCCACACTAGGACACCTCAAACCATCACTATTCGAGCGGTAGGCGTTGAGCAGGTTCCCTGTTAACATGGACTTTGTAGGGAGACGAGGACGAAACATACGAGATCCTGAACGTACTCGAGTTCTCCAGTGACCGAAAGCGGATGGGCGTTGTGGTCAAGGACGAGGACGGAGCGATTAAGCTCTATATCAAGGGCGCCGTAGGTCCTCCCTCGCGCTGACATCGCTTATGGGACCGTTCAGGACAACAAAATCTTCGAGCGACTATCGCATGGTCAGGACGGACTTGTGGAACAGACTCAACAACACCTCGTAGAGTTCGCGCAAAAAGGCTATCGCACGCTTTGTTTTGGCATGGCCAACGTCGACGCGAGTTTCTACGAGGAGTGGTCGAAAGAGTTTCACGAAGCATCTATTGCCCTTGAGAATCGCGAGGAGCTTCTATCCGACGCTGCCGAGAAGATCGAGAAGGATCTGACTTTGGTTGGTGCTAGTGCCATCGAGGACAAACTACAGGATGTATGTCATGCTCGCCGAGCACGATAAATAACGGTGGCCCCTTTTAGTTCGTTCCTGAAACGATTCGAACGCTAATGTCGGCCGACATTCGCGTGTGGATGTTGACCGGTGACCAGCGCGAAACGGCGATTAATATTGCGCAGTCGAGTGCACTTTGTACCGAGCACACTCAGTTGCTGATACTAGACAAAGATTCGTACGACGACGTCTTCACCAAGCTTCAGTCCTTTGCAGACACTGTAGGTTATCGTTTGGGACGAGGCACATCACATCACTAGTTCCTTTGCAGAGCCGCCGCTACGTGGACTCAGAGATCGAGTTCGCGCTAGTTATAAACGGGTCCGCGCTGCATCACGCGATGGATGGCGAGGCAAGAAGCCTTTTCGCGGAGCTTTGCTGGAACTGCCGCGCAGTCATCTGCTGCCGCATGACGCCGATGCAGAAGGCGGAAGTTGTGGAGCTCGTCAAGGACACAGTCCAAAGCGTCGTTCTGGCTATCGGCGACGGTGCTAACGACGTGCCCATGATCCAAGTATGTTTTCACGCGCCGACTTTTTAAAACCGGCAGTACTTATTTTCCAGGCAGCCAACGTTGGCGTTGGCATCACTGGCAGAGAAGGGCTGCGTGCGGCTTCTGCAAGTGATTACTCCATCGCGCAGTTCCATTTCCTGCTGCGACTCCTTCTCCTCCATGGCACCTGGAACTACCATCGCAGCGTGAAGGTGATTCTCTACAGCTTCTACAAGAACATCTGCGTCTACATCATCGAACTGTGGTTCGCCTTCTTCTCCGGATTCTCCGGCCAGACGATCTTCGAGCCGTGGACTATTGCGATGTTCAACGTGATCTTCACCGGATGGCCGCCGATCATTCTCGGGCTTTTCGACCGACCTGTCTCGGCGAAAATGATCTTCCAGCACCCGACAATCTACCACCGTTTGCAGGCGTTCGCATACTCCAACTACGTAGGCGCCTTTTTCGTTCCATCCTGCGAGGCCAGCAAGAGCTAACTGAACCGCGTGTTATTTTAGCAGTTTACGTTGTGGATCTTCATTTCGTTGTGGCATTCCCTGCTCTTGTTCTTCCTCACATACGGCTTCCTGCAACACGAAGTCATATGGGAAAACGGAAGAGTTGGCGGATGGCTCATCCTTGGCAATGCCGCCTTTACGGTACGGTTGTATAGCTAACAGTGCTGTCCTTCTGCTACGTACCTCGAGCTAACAGTTAATTTCAGTATGTTGTCGCAACGGTGTGCCTCAAAGCGCTACTAGAATGCGATGCTTGGACATGGGTAATGGTGTTGATCTGCCTCGGGTCCATCGTCTCCTGGTTCGTGTTCTTGCTCATCTACTCTGCGACATGGGGCTGGAGCATCCCGGTGGGGGCGGACATGTCCGGCATGGCAACGATGATGATGTCCAGCTGGACGTTCTGGCTCGGTCTTATCTTCATCCCGATCACGACGCTACTGACGGACATCGTTGTCAAGGGGTAATTAATATGCGTGACAATCCCTAGTGTTTTAACGTTTCTTCTAGGGCTCAAACTAACTTCTTCCCTTCGCCGCGTGAGCGAATATGCCTTATGGAGAAGAGGAGCCGTTATTCGGACAACATAATCTTCGGCACAAGCAGAAACAAGGCCGGAGGCATAACCATTCCCAGTCCGTTCTCTAGAATGTCTACGCTGGAGAAAGCTCGTCTTATCCGCAGTACTGTCGGTAGGAGGCCGTCGTCGCCAACGGTGCTCGAGGAACAAGCACGAAGTATGTCGCTACGGTCGATGATCAAATACCACCAAGCCTTGTGAATTTCAGACGGTTACGCATTCTCTCAAGAAGAGAACGGCGCGGTGAGCCAAGCAGAGCTTATCCGTATGTACGACTCCGCGCGTAGCAAACCCGACGGCGTATGACGCTGGTCCGTGCAGCGAAATACTTTCATGATGTTCATTTGCTCGCTCTATTACCTCACTGACTGTTTACTTTTCGTAGTTCCGCTAGCATTTGATTGGTTGGCTTCTGCCTCGATAGCTCAACCCTTTCTATTACAAAGAGTATTTATGAGGTGTACATTTCTTCCCAGCTGCCTTCGTTCACTTCTGAGATACGGGTTTTACTACGGTACGATAACGATACGCTCATTGCGGTGCAGCTAACTGATGACGAATAAATTCCTGAGATGCACGCCGTCATTACTTAAAATTGCAGGACGTTGATACAAAGCTCGCGAATCCAGTTATCATAACGACTCAAAATCTAGATGTTCCGGCAAACTAAGAGGGTAAGCCGCAGTTATATGTGCTGAAATGGCCCCTTCGGCGCACGACGTTCTGCGGGATCTGCAGCTGCGCCAGTTTGTTGTAGTGCTCGTCCATTTTCTGATATCCCGTTGAGGCGCGACCCAGCCACCAAATCCTAGAACCACGAGCGATTGGGCTGCTCCACTAGGTATTTGGCTCTGCAACTTCAAGCGGATCGTTTTGCTCACTTTACCGGCATAATTATGCAAGTTTCGCAGAGGATGAGTGCATAAAAGGCACTTGTTTTGACTTGTCTAAACCATTTCCTTACCAAGCACCTTCGACTACGGCATCGACGACCGTTGTTGCTTTGTTCTTTCTGGTTCCAGTTTCACGACTCGAAGACGGCGACCATGGCACCCGAGGCGAAGAAGACAACTATGCGCAAGCGCGCCAAGGCGGACGACTCGCAACGGCAACGCAACAAGAAGCGCGACGAGAAGACGGCCGAGAAGGCTCCCGAATCCGAGGTCCCAATGGCGAAGGATAAGCCGGCTAAGGTATGTATCGACGTAATTTTCATCAACCATTTCTCAATTTGACGTCCCATGACGAGCGATGCCCTTTAGTCGAAGAAGAAGAAAGGCGAAAAGGCCAAGGCAGCGACCATCGAAGGCGTGCTTCCTACGGAAGTAGACGGGGATAAGCTGAAAACAAAGGGTAAGCGGCGTACACACGCGTTCATCGTTAATAACTTTGCGTTCCGTTTAGCTGACGACAAGAAGGCACCACTTTCCAAGGGAACCTCCAAGAAGAAACCAAGCAAGGGCTCGAAAGAGAAGATCGACTTCAAGCCGAAGAAGAAGGCGGCGACGCAGGAAACCGCCGAGGTGGAAGTTCCGGACAAGGCAAGCACCTCGAAAGATGCCCCGCCGGTTCGTGCCGACACTCCTGGAGCCAAGTCAGACGCACGCCAGAACTCCAAGCGTGACGCTGCAAAGAAGGGCAGGAACAACAAGTGCAAGAAGCCGGAAAAGGGCAAGGTGAGTGCGTGAGTTCCCTTTCCACCGACTTCCGTGGGTTACAGAAGAAGCGCACCGGCAAGTCGTATATGGAGGGCGTCAGGGACGTCATTGACGAGAAGCTCTTGGACGTGGATGCGGTGGTAAGCCGCTCCCGTTGTCGATGAGACACATGGCTCAACCTTGCTGTTTAGTCGCCTGGTAGCGAATCGTTGCAGGGAGCGGAGGCCAGAACGCCAGTTCGAAGCAGGTACATCGACCCCGGCATGAAGGCGGAGCCGGCTTCCATCAACGCTGACGTGCTCAGCACCTGGGCTATCAACGTGGCCAAGGCCCGAGTAAAGCCGCTGCTGAGCGAGTTCCTCATTGTGCGCAAGTTCCTGCCGGAGAACCTCGAGACGACGCACTTCCTCAAGCATCCGCAGAAGAACCGGTGAGCTCAGCGTGAATCTTGCTAGTCGACGTGGAAGGCTGTTTAGATATCCCGATGTTATGTGCCTATTATTTAAAAATTGTTATTGGTAAAATAAGTATGAGCTTTTATTCTGCATAAGCTTAACATTGGCATCGCCTTATTCAATGGCTTAGGCTATATTACGTAGGGGCCTACAAGATATAACTCGGCGCGAATTTCACAGCATTATACGAGGACATACAAGGGGATTAAACCGGTCAAACAAACTAATAGAGTCTGGGATGGAGCATAAAAGTCGGCGAAAAGTACCGCTGGTCATACAGTGAACAAGACTGGAGAAATAACAGAACAAACAACGTTTGCTGGGTAGGAGCAGCTCACAAGGGAGAATCACTGTCGCTGCCATCGCTTCTGGACTCGATGGAAGCACGTTTCTGTAGTGCAGTGCGTGCAGCTGCACATTGTGGGTTAACCGGCGCTGTAGGGTGCATGCGATAGTTGTCTGATGTTGACTGGTGGTAGTCCTCGGACGATGTTCGCAGCATCAACCACGGTTGTTTGATCTGTTGCTCAACCTTCGCGGCATGGGCTGAGTGCGACCCTTGCGAAAGCTAAGATTGGAGTGTTGCGTCAGCAAAAAGTAATTGCGCACTACCTTATAAGAGATTTTCGCTCTTTTGGGTGCACTAGCTGCGTCCTCGGAAAGCGTGATGATTGGAACTGTAGTGGGCCCTTGTACAGTAGCGACAGCAGCTGCTGGAGCAAATTTGGCTGAACTGGTGTTCTTATCAGGTGGTGCACAGTCCGATGTGACCTCGTCTACAAGTACACTCGTTATTCTATGAATGGAGCCAAAGAAATTGTTGCGAGTGACTACCTACCGAGCGAATGAAATTGCATGCCATGGGATGGCGAGCCCGGCTTGGCTGCTTTCGATGTAGAAGGCAACGATAGTCTTGCTGCCACAGAGGACACAAGTTTGCTAGCCGCTTTCTAAATGTAACCTATTTCTTAAGAGTTTTGACGTATGCGTACCAATGGATTTTCGTTCCTGCGTTCGCACTGCAGAAGCCACCAATCGGTGAGCTCCTGTGAGCTCAGAATGCCGGTGCTCACATTCTCACTTTCACGGTAACCGCTGCTGAGTTCCGCAGATTCTAAAACGCAGACTCTTCTACCATAAAAACGCAATCCGACGAGTTACTCACCCGAACTGCTAGGGCGTGCGTCGTCCGACGAGTCCTTGCGGTAACCATCGCTGCTAAAATGCGCCTCGTTGAATTCCACATGTGGCGATTTTAGTTGAAAGACGTTGATGCCGTCTTCGCGGAGACCACTTGCAAGATATCTTTGCCAGGTGCCGTAAAGGAAAACAGCGGCAATCTCCGTAATCGCAGCTTGAAGCTCATGGAACCTCTCGTCATTGCAGAGAGTCGACGGACAAAGTGGCGGTTCGATGTTGAAAAGGCTTCTTGCATCTTAATTAGCGGTTCATATCGCGCCGTCAGCAATAGTCACCTAGAGCAGTTACAAGCATGCTTTCCAAGCGACGCATGTCCGAGTTGTGCAGACCATCGACAAACGATAAGTCTTGCAGATCAGCGTGAACTGCGACCACGAAATAGCGTTCGTCTGGCTTCAGTGTCGGGTCGCGACGCGCCCATTTCTCCACCTGAAAAGGCCCCGTGCGCTGCGCTGAGCACAACTTTACAAACTGACACTGTCTCGACTGTGACTTCCAGCTCGCATTTGAAGACTGTCCTGTCCGGTCGACCCGACGTATTTGATACGCCCACCGCGCAGAAGCTCTTTGAAGGTTACGTTTTCGCCAGGAACTCCGCAGATGGCGAGGTAAACCAACTGCCTGGTCCCTCCAAGGCTCACGTTTGGTCGGAGAAAGCTAAAAGCTGGTGATGTTCACTTGTCGCTGATAAATAAAGCCACCTTTCAACTGCACTGTCGGAGTAGAACGAGGTAACCTTCGCTGTCAGCAGCGGTAGATCATCTGCGATCTCTTCAATGTCTTTGAGGGCGCCCAAGAGAACGCGCTTGTCGGACAACGGCGCATTGCTAGAGTCTAGCGCGAACGACCAACGAAAGCCGTCATGCGTTTTGTCGGACGTGCCTTCTGCCAGTACTGAACGAGTCAAATTGTTTACGCTATGCGCAGGGAGAACATACGGTTTCCCAGTGTATCCGGAAACTTGTAAGCCAGACATTTGCTCGGATGCCCAAGTCCTTGGAGAAGTGGGACACTGTGTCGGCACCGAAGGCAACGTAAGGATGGCACTTCAGAACTTGAAGAATGGCGCTTGCCTCTCGCGGTGATTAGATCGTCGTGACGCTCTGAGACGTGGATTGAGAGTTCCTCCATGCATCTTATGAACTCCGGGCAACCGTCGAAAGGACATTTACCGCTCCAACCCTCGATAGGCATAGGCCTGAACCGTTGCTGTGGATAGGAGACTAAATTAAAAGCATAAAATACTTGTACGGCTTCCTTAAACGACATACTTTTGCGTTCTTCGACGCAGTTGCTTCGATGTTTACCGCATAGCCTCGGAGAGCTAAAGTATCTGTTGCACGGATCGCACTTCTTGTTTGCAGGACACAACCGGCTTTCTTCGTCGCCTAGAAAACACTAGTCTTTACAACTGAAGCTGTGACGAACTGTACTTAATGTCGGATGCTCTGCATTGGTTCGATGATCCTCGAGGCAGTATTCAGTTCCGAACACCATCCGGCAGCCGAGAACGCCACAAGTTAACACTAAACCACGTAGTCGAAATTGACGGTTTAGTAGATCAGTACTTTTCTCCGGATGCAGATGACAGTTCAAGTAGTGAATTCGCAGTCTTGCCGAATCAGGCGTCGATAGCTGGGCTCTACAGTTTTCGACCGAGCAAGTGTACACTGTAAGGAGCTGAGTTAGTTACTACATTGTCCTAGGCATACCCTTCGCTGTGTGCTTGAGAGCGTCCGCACTATACGTTCTCTCGTTTGAGAATGTCTTCTTGCATATGCGACAATAATATTTCTGTAGCGGGTGGAGGTCGTATGTGGATAAAGCTTTGCTAGCGTCAGCGCTGCTTTGGAACCCTCGCTGAAGCTTCTTCGTAGTCCCGCAGTTTGCTTCCACCTGTCTGAACGACATGACGGCTAAATATTGGCATAAGACCATTTAACGCGGAGAAACCAACCTGAGTGTAGCCGAACTTGCAGCACCGCCGCTACTTTAGCACGGCTTGTGCATCTCAGCAGCGGGTATGCATTTGCGCTGAAACAATGAAGTACACTATGCCTAACAAATGCTTAACTTTATGCGTCGGACGAAGCAAAACTTAACTACTAACGTAAAGCGCATTAACAAGTCGTTTTATGCCGCAAGATTTCATGGGGTCATTGTTTGTTTATGGAGAAAGTATATGAAACGAGGGCAACAACGTCATATGGAAATCGCCAGCGCAAGAATGGCGCTATCATAGTGTAATATAATGAAATTGTCAGCGTGCAGTCGCTAGTCCTTTTGTCGGACTAGCGATTTCGTGTGAAGATAAGGTGTTTGCAGTGGCTCATCACAATTTCTGAAATCAAGAAAGGGACTTCGGGCAACAGTCATCGGAACTTCAAGAAACACTGCCCAGGACTTCCAGCCGCACTCCCAGCTACGTCTGGGCTACCAGCTGAACTGTACAGTGCTCATAGCCAGTGAATTTCAAAGCTTGAATTGAGTAGAATCCTAAGTTCAAAATCCGCCGATAATTATCCAATACTGTGTTCAATATCAAAACAGTTTATTAGGTAAGCAGTAGCCAATACATAAACGAGCACATAAGGCTTGCATAAGGCTTGCGCTCACGGCGAAGCCGCTGGTAGAGTTTGCCGCCCGCGCTGTCGCACATCTCAGCATTGATAAACGGATTTAAAATTAAATTAACTTAATTCTGTCGCAGCCCATGTAGGCGTCAGACTTGGCTGTTTAGATATGCCGACGTCTGTTTGACTGACCATAGTCGAGTCGTGCTCAAGAACCGCGAGCCGGACGGCGCAGACTACGTAAGTCTAACATTACCAGCTCACTGGACGTGGCAATGCGACGTGGAATAGTTCTGTTTAGATTCATGCGAGCTGGGTCACTATGCCGGGTGCTCAACAACCGCGCTACATCTGCACGCAAGGCCCCATGGAGGAGACGATCGAGGACTTCTGGCACATGGTGGTGCAGGTATGTGTGGAACAAAGCGGAACGACTGATAGTGAGCCTTTAGGAGAAGTGCCACAGCATCGTGATGCTCTGCAGCGTGGTCGAGGCAGACGAGGACAAGTGCGCTCGGTACTGGCCCGTGAACGCCGGGGAGACCCTCGAGGCGGGACCGTACCGCGTCCAGAACAAGGAGATCGCGTCCGCCAACCTCGACAACATGCAGCGCACCACGCTCGAGATCACACACGCGTACGTGCTTTCATGTCAATGCGCGTAAAAGTGGGTGTTTCAGTGGTGACACCCTAACCGTCATGCACTACCAGTGGTCCGGATGGCCCGACCAGCTCGCTCCCGCGGACCCGGCTCCGATCACCGGCCTCATCCGCCGCTTCAAGGACAACCTCAACAAGGCGCCCGTGGTCGTGCACTGTTCTGCAGGTAAGCGTCTTTGCGTGACTCTAATATGTTAGCCCATAGGAATTGGACGAACTGGCACCTTCGTAGCTGTCGACTACGCCATCGAGGAGCTCACCGCGAACGGAAGCCTCAACATGTCTGAGGTAGTGTCGCATGTGCGCTGATGACTGATGCTTAATCCCACGCACTGTTTAGGTCCTCAAGAAGGTGCGTGAGCAGCGAGTGCATGCGGTGCAGACCGTCACGCAGTACCTGTTCATGCACGTGTGCGTCCTCGACTACCTGATCACGGTGCAGGGCATCCCGAAGGACCGTCACATGGAGAAGTTCACCAGCGACTACACCAAGTACCTCCAGCGACTCGTCCAGCGCCGCGAGACTGACAAACGCGCAGATGACACCATAAAGAGCACTCCTAGCAGCAACTGAATCTCGTCGATGCACCGTACTATGCCTTTCAGAGTTGTGAAATAAACAGCTATCTGAGAACGTTCAGGATGTTATTGTCGTCAGAAGCACAGGTAGTAGCTAGCGGTCGTCCACTATTACCAGCAATGTGCTTGTAGAATGGGCCTTTCGTAAAAAGGAGGGTCTTTAACTTTTGCTCGTATCGTGTCCTGCGCATATTGTGGGAAATCTTTGGTACGTCTGCCTACCTTAAGTCTATCATGCCAACGTTAGCCGAAACCATGGAACGCAGTATTTAGTTAGGTTTACGAAGGGAGATCGGAAACATGTAAAAATGAGCAGTGAACAATACCCGTACGCTTAAATATAGTTACAGCTAAATGTCTAAGGTTTGATCTTCTCGTAGTGGTACTGACTGGGCAGGAAGTCGCCCTCGTCAGTATGCGTTCTTTGCCAGAGGGCTTCGAATTCTGTCCGCACGAAGTCGTAGAACTCCCGCTCCATTTGGTAGACAGCGTTGGCCTTGACTTGTGCCACGGTCTCATCTGCAGGTGTGATCTTCTTCGTCGTATTCCGCAAGCGGGTGCGCTTTGCTAAATGATTTCCTTGTGACTGACAGAATCATGCTTGCGTGTACGTACCGTCAAGTGATCGAAAGTGTTCAAGAGCACCGCGGAAGAACGATGGCAGGAGCTGCTCCAGGACGGCAATGAAGTCTTCCATGCGTTCGCTTGTCCCGACTAGCAAGTAGCGGTTTACGGCATTCCACTTGGCCATTTCTAGCGCCTGTCGGTTGCCAACTTCCCTGAAGTTTTCCTTCTTATCATTCCCGGCACCAGGAAGAATTTTCTCACGAGCAGTAGCTTGCGGTACCGCAGAAGTACGGAATTTGCAGCCATAGTTGCTTCGGATCGCAGTCCTTCCCACCTCTGGTCCAACACTGATCGAAAGTCTAAACTTGTCGTCGTGTACCTCTCTTAACGCTCCAGTCGATGCTGGCTTACCTCATTATTGCCTGCCTTACTTCTCTTCAGACCAACTCGGAAGTTGTCACCATAGCGGAGGAAATAGTAGTGTGATAGGAGCCGTTCCAGCGGTTCGCGCACTATGTTGATGTATATCGGGTTTGGCAAACCGAATCTAAACCACGTATTTTACCATTTACCACGTCCATAAACCACCAGTCGTCGTCTAAGTTCAGCCATTCAGCGACGTACTTGGTAAAGTCGATAAACGCTACGTGACCGTGGTAGAGCGCCGGAAGCTTCTCAGTCCAGGACGTTACGTTCTGAACGAAATGACTCTGATCAACGGCGTTCATCATGAAGCGGTTCCGTGTCATGTTCAGGTGAATTGTGTTGAAACCGTTCTTTTTGCACAGGTCGTATCCCACTGCATTCGTAAGCGTCGTAGAGCCAGTCTTCGGTATCTCAACAAAGTTTTGCATTGGACGAAGCTGGCGAGCCACCTTACCCGGTTGTAGATAACAATGGTTTCTTGTTTAAGTTGCCGACTTGGTCGCTTGAAGCTACTAAGCGCATTCTTTTCCGCTGCGTATTTAATGCGAGTGTCGAGAACCATGTACGAAATGACGATTAGAACGAAGTTGGCTATGCAGAAGTGTGCATACGACGATCGTGCCATGGCATGCCTGAATTCCAAGAAAATAACAGTTGGTTCAGAGAAACAAAATAGAGAAACTGACATAGTTTTGCCGAAATGTACAAGCGCTACATGCTTCTTAAAACTCCGAACAGTGGCTCTCGCAGCGAACGTTCCTTACTATTTTCTTCAAACTAAGCAAGTGGAGCTATGACTTGCTAATTGTTTTAAACGGCGGTGCGTCCATGACAAGCCCCTTCCCCAAGAATTATCATCTTGATTCTATAATTTTTTGCAGAATCAGTGTAAATCTCTGCACTATGCGCATACTCAATAATTTGTGCTTCTAGCATTGTGGAGTGCATTGTTCGATCTATGCTTTTGTCAAGTACACACTTCCTTCAAGCAGTTCTCACGGGCTTATTCACCCATTTACCGCATCAATTTTTGACAGTGCAAACGGCCTTCGCTGTCGCAAATGCTTTGCACGTGGCCTCGCAGTTTGCTCCCGGCAGTGTCCAACCAAGGGGGCGTTCCATGCGCTTCGTACGACCATGACCTGTCCGTTTGCATTTCACTTTTTCCATGATTGTTGGTCCTGTGCACTGTCCATTACCACCAAGCGCTAATAAGAGCCATTCATTTTCCGCGTTCCGGTTAAACGTTCCGAAGATGTGCCAGAGCGCTTTAGACCCGTGTACATAATTGCATCTTTGCTGGTTTATAAAGAGTAAAAAAAAGCTGCATGGCCAATCCCTCCTTCATGAATCCAGGTGAATACTCGCTTGAACTTTTTCAGCAATCACTTGGCACTGTGGTTGTTCTAAACAGCTGTGTTCACTAGCACAGTGCGTTCCTCCGTGACGCAGCGACGCCACTGCAGGTCACCTTACGTGTGTCAGGAACAGTTGCCCCCTAGTTGAAGCGCTTTTAAGCTGTCTTTGTTCATTCTTCCAGAGAGAAATTGCATGCTTGCCATGTTGCACGCACATTGCCTAAGTCCTGCTTTGGAGCAGTCGTTGAGTGAGTAAGGACAGTGGACACTAAGCCAAAATCCATGACGTGAAGCGCGGTCGGCACTAGCAAACGCTCTACGTCACTAACCTTGGAGTAGATCAGTTAGCTCGTCCAGTGTTGCTAATTTATGCTTCACTGCTTATTACGTGCTGCGGGATTATGCTATTGCGAGAGGGATTTTATTACGCATCATGCTATGAGACTTACGAAAGCGGTTCCTTTAGGATAACTTCGTGCCCTCTGCGCTCTGGTCGGTGATTCCGTAAGCAGTCACTTGCAACTTTCAACATGCACCGCAGACTTGTCCAAACCTTCAACAACAAGGCCTTCATCCACGCTGTAAATGGCCAACAAGCACATCGTTTCATTGCTAGCGCTGCACCGGCCGGGCGCAAGAAGATTCACGTCGCAAATCCGGTGGTGGACCTTGATGGTATTCATCTCATTCAAAAGCATCGTTGAAGCTAATCTTTCAGGTGACGAAATGACGCGAATCATTTGGGCCGAGATCAAGAACAAGGTTTGTTTAAAGAAGAAGCGGTCTGAAAAACTTCCGCTCTGCTTCAGCTGATCCTTCCATACCTGGACATCGACATCAAGTACTACGACCTGGGCCTGCCGTACCGCGATCAGACCAACGATCAAGTGACCGTCGACGCCGCCGAGGCCATCAAGAAGTACAACGTTGGCATCAAGTGCGCTACCATCACGCCCGATGAGGCTCGGTAAAGGCATGCTGCTCTGCATTCCTTCAATTCTAGTTTAGTGTCGAGGAGTACCAGCTGAAGAAAATGTGGCTGAGCCCGAACGGAACTATCAGGAACATCCTTGGTGGCACCGTATTCCGCGAGCCGATTATCTGCAAAAACATTCCGCGAATCGTGCCCGGCTGGACGAAGCCGATCGTAATTGGTCGTCATGCGTTCGGCGACCAGGTACGTCATATGGAGCAAATGCAGTAACGCAACAGAGCTTGTAGTACAAGGCCACCGACTTGGTTGTGCCGAAGGGCACCAAGTTCCAAGTCGTGTTGACCAAGGAGAACGGCGAGAAGGAGGTCCATGATGTGTTCCACTATAAGAACTCTGGTGGCGTGCTTCTTGCCATGTACAACACCGATGAGGTACCATCCGCATTTGGCATTTGGTAAACTGGCAGCTCACGTTTAAACTTTAGAGCATCCAGGGCTTCGCCCACTCGTGCTTCCAGTACGCGCTTATGAAGAAGTGGCCTCTTTACCTGAGCACGAAGAACACTATCCTCAAGCGGTATGACGGTCGCTTCAAGGACATCTTCCAGGAGATCTACGAGAAGTACGTGGATTCGTACGATGGAGCTTAACTGATACCTAACTTTAGGAACTACGCGGACGACTTTAACAAGAACAAGATCTGGTATGAGCATCGTAAGCTTTATTCTGCTACGCACTTAAAATGCTTTCTTCTTCACCATTTTATCGTACTGCCATTTTAAGGCCTGATCGACGACCAGGTAGCGCAAGTGCTGAAGAGCGACGGTGGCTTCATCTGGGCGTGCAAGAACTACGACGGAGACGTGCAGTCCGACGTGATCGCACAGGGATACGGCTCCCTGGGTCTGATGACTTCTGTGCTCGTCTGTCCTGACGGAAAGACCATCGAGGCGGAGGCTGCCCACGGAACCGTTACTCGTCACTACCGAGAACATCAGAAGGTCACTAGTCACCTTATTTTGTTCGCTGACTTCTTTTCCTTTAGGGTAACCCGACGTCGACGAATCCGGTGGCCTCGATCTTTGCGTGGTCTCGTGGTCTTGAGCACCGTGGCAAGCTCGACGGAAACGACGAGCTAGTTCGGTAACAGTTCAACTCGCCTGTTGGAATGACTCGGCCCATGAAGGCATAGGTTTCCACAAATGACTCTTTCGCTTTAGGTTTGCCCAGACCCTCGAGAAGGCTTGCGTTGAGACCATCGAAGACGGCAACATGACCAAGGACCTTGCGATTTGCATCCACGGAATCAAGGGCGCGACGAACGACAAGTACCTCTACACGGAGGACTTCCTTGCCGCCATTGACAAGAAGCTCTCTTCTCTGATGTCCGCCTAGGGGTACTCCATATTACGGGCGCACGTTCTTGCCCTCGATTGTAAATAAGTCATTGGCTCACTAACTCATTTCTCCACTTTTGCGTATCTTTGTGCTTAGCATAATCTTCTTTTCGCCGGTCATCTTGCATTGAGCCGCTTTAGAGCGCGTGGGTCGTTGCATTTTCGAAAATAAAGTGTCGTGGTGGAGGATTTCGCACTGTTGCTGGTAAATCGAATATGTCAGTCCTTCGTAGTAATGATTATTTGTCTACTAAGCGCTTCCCAAACGTTGGTATAGCCACCTCCTGCTCTAAAGGACGCTGTGAGCGTCTGACGGTAGACCAACCACTAGCCATTATTGAGAGTCAGGTACAGCGAAATTCCTGTGTGAAAGTTATTTGGATGAGTGGGTCCGCTAAGTGGCCAGGCAGCAGCCAATGCATGCGTCGTTCGTCGCTAGCATGGCATGCTATCGATTTTGCTCGCAGGCAGCGAGCATACACTAGTGCCCTGAGGCACTGCGCTCACGCACCGGATGGACAAGCTGGCTCTTCCTTGTCGTGTTCAGCGCAGGCCACCTGAATGTCCACAAGTGGAATTCATAGTTGTCGCCCAGCTTTAGAGCCGTTTCTGCCTTTGTAGGATACCGGCCGCGTTCAAGTCCACTCTAACCTAGCCTCTAGGTTTTGAAGGTTTATTGACCTGGCCCAGCGTACCATAGCGGGCTGTGTGTGTGGGCAGCATGCACGAAAGGCGACTCTGATATTGATGCATAATTCTCTCGTGAAGGCGTCGCGGATTTATGCGCCTTTGAGACCCGGCGATTGACTCAGTTATTTGTTCGCTTGGCTGAGGAAGGAAGCGCTGAAGGCATTGATGCGGCGTGTTTCAGCGCAATGGACGTACGAATGGAAACGGAAAGAGCCGTGTATATGCAATGCTTTTTTGGTCTGCGGGTCGCTGCCAGTGTTGCTCAATTGTTACGGCCGGGGAAAGCTGAAAGCATTATTATCTGAGGTTACCTGGATGCCCCTAGCCTATTAGTAACCTACAAGCATAGAGCATTGCAATAATTTAGCCGTCAAGACGGGTCGTAAATTGCAGCTTCCCGTCATTGCCCCAATTATTGCGGCTCTTAGAGTAGCGACTACCGATTGTTTGGCAGACAGACCACGGCAGTCAGTCGCACCAGCTGTTCCGCGTTCACTACGCCTTAGCGCACAAACAATCTCCCACTCGCCTCACGTTTCGAAGGCGTCCCGAACTTATATTTTGTGAGTGCTCACCCCGAGTTCATAATTACCTGGACTGCCTTGGTGCGTAACCTGCTCTGTTCCGAAGCATCTGGGTCCACCACGTACACTACGATGTACTAGTTATGTAAATGCGCGAAGTTTGAACAGATCTAGGGGTAAGGTAGCTAAATTCACAATACAACTTTGGCGAGTACTACCATCGGTTCCCGTAGACCGTCTTGTTTAGTTGGCAGTTGTAGCATTTGTGCAAAAAGTCAGCCGTATTGCGCGGCTAAGGCAGACACAGCTGGCGTGAAAATGCCTGCGGGGATTTTTGACCAAGACCGAGTTACGTGTGGACGACCGGTTTCTTCGCGTTTCCTGCAATCAAATTATTCGCAACGCATGCGCAAGCTTCATTCACTTTTGGGCTTTGATACCTTCCTGATTCGGCCAACCAAAACACTGAGTTCTTACGTGTTGAGCCGGGTTACCCGCGGTTTTGGCTCAACCCATAATAGCGGTCCCACTACCCGATCTCACTTTCATTAAGCGCTTAGCGTAACCACTTGTGTTGCTGGGAACACGGCTCACGTTCTGGCGGACGGAAGCGAGTGAACCCCGGCGCTGTCGGTTCGCGACCGGTTCTACTTGCATCCGACTCTTTGACCGGACAGCATCTCTAAGTCGAATGGGCCACGACTGTGCGTCCCTGTTTGCATGCGCGCAATTAGCTGCCTGCTTGTCGCGTCATGGGAAGGCGTTTTTGTTACCGATTAACACAAGTGTGTAACAAGCAAACTGTTGATATTGAGCGTTCCACTAACCACTAAAGATATGGAGACAACTAAAGTTTGCTTCATGCGTGATTACGACGTGATAAAACATAGTTCTTTTTTTGGCTTACCCTACAACGTTTAGTAGCATTTTCATTTTGAATTTAGGTGAATTATGCAGTGAGAGATCGTCCACTGCCCTCCGTGCGCCGGTCCTGAACAAAGACAGCTGGGTATCGAGGCACACCAGCATGGACGAACGCATGAAGACGAAGACGGAGGAGATTGTGCTCAGGTCGACGCTTGCGCAACGACCACCTCTTCCCAGCTCACCCCCACCGCCGCTATTCTCGCCCTCCAAGGCTAAGGCCATACATCAGCATGGATGCAGTCAAGAGCCGTGTAGCTCCAGCGGTAGCTGCTCAAGTGTCGAGCTGATCTCGCTGCCTCGAAGTGCAACTTCCGGAAGCCTTCGTGGAAGTTCGGATGACGACGACCTTAGTGGCGGCGTAGGCGCACTAAAATTCGGTATGCCGCGATGTCAATCAACATCACATCCTGTCATGTTGCAGAAAGAAAGTCGCCATCACCGGCTCGCGACGAAAGCCTTGCTGGGCGGAACCCCTTCGAGGAGCTAGCTATGGAAGTGATGCAGATAATCTTCAGCACGTTCGACCTGAAGGAACGAGTGAAAGCTTCCATGGTGCGTCCAATAGACTCCCTGCACATGGCTATGTACTACCTTTAGGTGTGCAAGAAATGGTGTCAGATGCTAACGGACGGACGCTGGCCTCTGGAGGATGTGGTCGTCATGAACATTTTCGAACGTCAAGTGTGGCTCTCTACCGTCAGCCAAAACGCAGGGTCCAAGTTTGTCTTCTTCAGACTGCATGAGTTATAATTCCTACACATTCAGAATCAAGACCATCGAGCTCCTTGAAGAGGACAATCTGCAATCTGTCTTCACTCATTGCCCGAAGTCTAGCAGTGTAAAAATCTGGTATTCTTCTCTGGAATTCGTCCGGGTCATCCTCAGAAACCTAAGAGATTGCGGCGTCCGCATGCGCTGTGTGGACATTTATCCGTATTCAAACGTAAGTAGCATTTGCTGCTAGGTGGAACTTGAATACCAAGCGCATGTATTTTGTTTTGTTTAGGAAGTGGGATTGGAGCTGTTTCACGAGTACCTGCCAGAGGTGCCCGGAATCACCATGCGACCACATGGCAATGACTACTTCTTCAGCGGTCTGGAGCTCAACGATTTTCCCAAGTTCCAGCACGTTGACACGCTTCACGTTGACAGTTTTAACCTCGGTACGTAACTCTTTCTTCGACTTACAGTCGCGTAACTTGACTCTTGTAGGCCCAGATGCAGAGCTGCCGCAAAGCGTGACGTCGTTGGAATGGTCCAATCGCAACCTCGCTGTGTTCAAGGAGTTCATTCCGAAGCTGCAGAAACTGAAGCTGCTCGAGTACCTTTTGATTGCGCATGCTGAACCGAATGCAGAAGAATTTATCTCATTCCTGGACGCAGTGAGCACAGAACGGATGAATAACCTCAGTTGCTTGGTATATCCGTTGCGTCTGACCAAGCTTAACCTGTGCCGTTTCAGCTCTTCAAATTTGTAAAGTTCGATAACGCCTTCCGCCCGGAATGGCCTGAGCAGGCGCTAAAGCGTCTGAAATTTTTAAAGGTAAGTCTTCTAGGCAGTGCGTTCGGAATACCTGTTAAACCCTCAGACTATGCTGGTTTTAGTTCGATCTCTGTTACGGTCATCTGACGACCATGGTGGATCGTTTCCTGCACGTGGCTGGGTATGGGTAGGGGGAAGCTCCAGGTCAACGACGCATAGTTCAGATCGAACCTGAGGATTATATCCATGAACGTAATCAGCGACGAATGCGAGGTGTTTCCGGTGCTCTTCGAAGGAGTGGCAAAAAAACTTCATGAGCGGTCGATTTCTCTGGGGCTTGGACTCCTTCAACGCGACACACCGACGATTGGGTAAACTCTCCTATTTGTGGACTACGAAAACGATTGGTTGCAGGAGCGTGAAGCGCACGTCTCCGACTCCCAGGTTCGTGCCAGCGACGATTGAATTCGCGCGGGTGCTAAGCAAGTTCGAAGCATCGTTTGTCACGGAACCGCTTGTGCTCAAGAACGTATTCTCCGTCCAGAAGTACATATACCTCACGGAAATCAAGATGATCCAGTGCTCAGCGCTGACCGACGACATTCTTGGCAGTATTTCAGTAGTACGTTGAATGAGACCTGGGCAGTCGAATACATTTGCCATTTAGACATGCCTCCGTCTGAGAAAGCTGAGCATACTGAGCTGCCATGAGTGTTCGGAGATTGGCATCCTTCACTTCGTCCAAGCCTTTCCCCTTCGACTTTCACTGTCGCTCAGGGTAAGTCATTGTTGCTCAACAAGGAAAGGGAAATTGGCAACCAACGTATAACTGGCACCATGATCTAAATGCGTCCCTCACCCCCGCCAACACCGAGAGCTAGAAAGCAACGGCAGTTAGTTGCGGCCCAATGAGATTAATGTTCCTGTTTGTCCATTTATGCTAGTCTGTATTTAGGTTGTTTGGAAGCGAGACCGCAACCAAATGAGACCGTTGGATCTCTACAGAAAGCTGTCGAATGAATACGTTGACATGCTGCAAGGCAATAGAGTGAAATACTTCCCAAAGCAGTTCGGTGAAGGGCATGCCGGCCAGGCAATAGTCGTCTGGCAAAGCTCGAAAACGCTTTACATACAGGTATGGAAACGAAGCAATCACTATGTAGTTGTTGACTACCTATTAGTCGTAACATTTCTCTCATGCAATGATCCTTAACCAAACGGCGGTTTAGGACTACGACGACTTCGACCGTTACAGAATCTTGGGAGTAGTACTACCGGAGTTGTCAAGTGCCTAGTTTCGCAGGTAGATGAGATTCCCTCCTAGTCACGCTCTAGTCCGATGCCGTGCAAATGCTTTCATCGTGGCCGTTGCTCATGTCCTCATCGGTGACTCTTCAATCCGTTTGGTTTTTCTTTGCGATTTCTTATTTTACGTTCGGTAATAAAAATATAGAATCAGCCGCGCGTGGTTGTAGCATGCGTTTGGTGGTGGAAAACTAGCATTGCATGTCAGGCTTCCGAAAGTATGGAAGGCAGAACGGTGCTCCAAGATGAAATCATATCGCTTTCAAGCTTGCTAAGCGCTAAAAATAAGCGTGATGAATGCGGTCAGAGTTCACAGGGTTCTACGTCACGAACCTCCCACGGATTCTACGGTAACCATTGGGAGACCAGTGTCGGTTCTACGGGCTGAGTTCTGTGCATGAAGACATGGTGATCCGAACCAGCACTACCCAAGTGTCCGAGACCAGTGGCAAATCTGTCATTAATGAGGCAACCGGTAATCCCGTCAGGCGGATTTAAATTTATCTACCGCGCGGGCACGGTTTCATGGGAGCACCTCCCGACGGGCCACGATCAAGCGTCGTCCCAAATAACGATCAAGACCTGGGAGGAATCGCGTCGGCTGACTGGCAGGCATAGAGCCGCATGCATTCCCCACGAACTTGTGGGCAACTGAGTACCTCCACACCGAGAGCGCTCGACTCCTTTGTATCTTTAAGGCCTATTAATGACGCCAACATCCCGACAGTATGTCCTGACCTATATTCTTTACTGTTCTATCCTCCTAACAGGTAAGCGTGAACATAATTGGTTGCTAACCCGGCATTCTTATTTAGGCAACGCGCTCGCGCAAACCACAGGTAAGGATACGGTGATTTGATAGGCATGGGACCCCTCAAGTGAAAGCCCAACCTGTAATTGACTACTGAATCATTGTACCGCCAAGTGGACCGTGGTTTTGGTCATGAACACTAAAATGGGACGAGTAAATTGCAAAATTACCTATAGTGCCGATACTAGGTTGCTGAAAATGAGACTATCTATGTCAACTCCTTTCACACTGACCCGCATGTAGTTTGTCGTGACAATGCGTTGGCAACGCAAAGACATCCTGTCGTTCGCATGGGTCTGGGCCCGGTTAATATCGCAATTTTAGTTGCATCATCATCGGATGGCGGTCCAACGACGTTAGGTAAGTGCGAAAGAACACTTGCACATTGGCGGAAGCCTTAATTTCATATTTTAGTTTCCTTCCCCTTCACTAGCGATCAAACGATGATGTTCTCTGCTTCGACTGAGGCTGGAGGAAGTACAGCAGGTACGCCACATATTCTCTCGTCCCTTACCGTTGATATTTTCAGCTCCTGCTGGTACAGCTGCCGCAAATGCTTCACCAGGTAAGGGTTACTCTCTAAGGCTTCGAGCTATTTTGTTTCCTACTTTACTGACACATCACGCAGTTCCTCGTCCGGCCATTAAGGGCATTAACGGCAACCATACTTCCCCTACATTTTAACGCAGATGAGCCATTATTCATTTTCCTGCGGCATTACAAATCCTTGGGCTTGCCGCACCAGCTCATAGCAGTCTTAGTTGCCCTTTTTGGTTTACCATCATACATGGGCTGGCATTCACGGGTGGCAAAACCCTTTTGAGCGTCCGTCAACATGGAGCTATGTCGCTGCCGGACGCAGCAGAAATTGTATCTTCCCCAGCGGCGTCGTGCCGTTATGAAAACGAAGCATGTTTAGTGAATAGCTGGTTTCCGAATTCTCCGCGTAAATGGGTGCAATCAAAGTATTCCGAAGGGAGTAGGCGATACTTAGCCCTGACATGAGTTGCTCCATCTTTCGGATTATGACGCAAAAAGTTCGGACACTGAATATCATAAGCCCAGTTTATTTTGCGCAAGTATACCCGTAATCAAGCAAATGATGACCGGAAGCCATGTAAGCAAGATAGTTGTGAGATCATTCATCGATGGCATGTTAGTGTGGGCTCTACAAGTCCACAACGTCTACTTGTGGCACGGGCTTGTAGGCGAATGCTGTTGGAATGCGCAATCCGAGTGCGTTGCAGACTTTGTAAACCACAAAGGCACTGATGACAACGCCTGTCAGGAACACGGAGAGAGCGCCCAGGAAATTCATTAGCGTCGGCAGCACGCGCGACTCTTCCGCTGTGTGGCAGAAATCAGCGCTTTCGAGATAGGCCTTTAGCGGGTGTTGCCAGCTGTCCGCGAAACAATAGTACTCATTACGATCCTGAAAGCTGGTATTTCGTTGACGAGTAGCACTAGGGATTTGTGGGGATATGAAGTGGCATGGCATTAGAATTAGACGATTACTTACATAAAATCCATGTTGGTGCTGAAGAATATCGCTGAGCTCTGAGAGTGAGCAATCGCAGTTAAGCGGATTTAGGCTGAGATCGAGATCCTTGAGGCATTCGATCTTTTGCGTAGTGAGGTTGCTCAGGAAGTGCAGCCGATTATTGCGTAGGTTCAGACGGGCCGGGCACGCTGGTAGTTTGATGCCATCGACGTACGAAAGCGAGTTGCCTTGTAGGTTGACTGAGCGCAGGTTGGTGAAGCCGGAGAGCTCGGGCATAGACTCGAGAGAGCAATCAGCGAGGTCCAATTCCACGAGGTTGGGCACATCCGCTCCAGCATAGAGCCATCCACCGTCGAGAATCTCGGGGTTGCGCGCCAGGTGCAGGTGCTGAAGCGACGGAGTTCCTCGGAATAGTCGGGGGTCGAGTCCGGCCAGATCGTTCGCGGATAGGTCGAGAACGTTCAGTGACGGCAGTATTGGTCGTCCGAATGTCACAAGCAGATTGGACGACAAGTTGAGGAATTTTAGCTGTACGCCGACTACCGGAAACGCGTTGTCGTCGATGGTTTGTATGTTGTTGTGCGACAGATCTAGCGTGTCCAGTAGAGGAAGGCCGTGCAGCCCATTGGGTGGAATAGCTTCGAGCGAGTTGTTGGAGAGCGAGAGAATCTCGAGACGTGGAAAAGCAACAGTTCGTTCAGCGATCTGTAGTGGCCACTTCCGAATACGGTTGTCGTCCAGGTAGAGGCTGCGAAGTTCGTGGCCGTAGATCTGCACGGACATCAGGCCGTTGTTCTGCGCGTACAACCACTTGATGCCGCAGTGAGCCGGGATTTCAAGACGGTCCAGCCCAACAGACGATATGTCGAGCCACTCCAGCGCAGTTCCGCAATAGTGCCACTGACGCCGGTTAGACGATGTGGCAAGCCGCGTTTCTCGTAGGTCGAGGTGACGACAGCGAGTGGTAGGTGACTCTATCCACGCCAAGAATGCTTCCGGTAGCTGCACTTGTGCGAGCTTCAGGCTCGTAACGTTCGCGAACCGTGTCAGTGCCGTCGAGTGAATCGTCAGGTCGGGGTTTCCAGAGAGATCCAGTGTCTGTAGTACGCTCCACATCGCGCCCGTGAGCGGCAGTATCCGGCATGCCTCGCCTCCCGTATGTCCTGGACAGAGAACGGAGTCCTAGACAACAAAGTACGGTAAAACACTCATCCACTGTACGCAAGCGCGACCCACCTTGAACATTAGATGCGTACTGTTGATGCCGGCTAGGTTCGTATCTGCCAAATGTAGTTGCCTCGCGAGAGGCCATGGCGTTTTCGGAGTGGCTGAGACGCCGAGACGAATGCTATTACCGGTGAGAACGAGTTGTTCCAAAACGATGCCTTCGGGCAACGACCAGTCGAGATAATCCAGATTTTCGATTTTGTTCCTGGCAAGATTAAGAATGCGTAAGCGCGTCATACGACGAAGGAGAGTCTCGGGGACTGCGTCCAATTCGTTGTCCGAGAGGTGAACTAAAGCGCTACGAAGTGCAAATGGCTTGGTCTGTTTTGGGCTTACTGGTTTCGAGGTTCGGCAGGGGAATGAACGAAAGCGGATGAAGACGTCGTAGCTGGCAGTAGTTGACGCGTAAAATTTTCAAGTTGGAGTGATAGGTGAAGTGAGGAAAGTCGTAAATGGTCATGTTGTGCGCGTGGAACGTCTCAGCCCACGGTGGCAGTGTGACGACTTTTAGGCGAATGTTAGCGGAGGCGCACATAACTGTCGATGTATGCGAGTCGCAGAGGCAGTAACGGCAAATGGACGCGCTGCCGGTGAATTCGTTGATGGATACGGAAGAGTCGGCAGGTGGAAATGCGCCAGCTAAGGGTAGCAATAACAGCAAGGGAGTGCCCAAATACATCATCTAAATCAGAGCTATCACTTAACGAATTCCGGTGCAGCTGAAACATTGTTCGAGGAGCGCTCAAATGCGTGGTTTTAAAAGCGGTAAGAAGAGAGCGTGCGGGACAAAATGGCCGCAGTCAATGCTAATGAATACGGACGGTTTGGAAAACAGCAAGCCGCGGCAAAAAGTGCCGGGAATCACGCGCGGCATTCGAGTTAAAAAGAGGCGGAGCGCCGCAGTGCTTATTTGCCCGGATCCAGCATATGCGTCTGGCGGCTACCATGTACATCTTTGGCGGCCGAGGACAAGCCGGAACGCCATAATTGTATCAATCACCGGCTCTGCGTTGCCCATCCACACCCCGGCCCGCTGGCACTTCTCGTGCCGTCTCTGGGGATCCTTTCTGGAAGCGCTTGTTGACTTATGGAAGCGGGCTACTACCACCGGAAAACGCTCATCTGACGAGTGGTCACTTCGCGTTAGCCTACGCTTGACGGATTAGTACAAAAAAAACTCAAATGGCCTGCGTTGACCTTATAAAATAACAAACTGTGCCGATAAGACTTGTATGCGAAGTAAATCGACTGAGTAAAACAAAAGCCGTGAGCGTCGAAATGCCGAGGAGGAGCGGGTTTGAAAGGGAGTTCTGACTGGCTGGCGCGAGGAGATGTCTAAATTTGGCTTTGACTCGTTAATGACGGCACGATGTTTTGAGGAAGACGCCTCCATGCGCTGGAACGCGGAATGGCCGCAGTAATTCCGCTGATGGACGCTCGCCCTAATGATAACTGCTTAGTGCCATCGGAACGAGCACGCATTTTTTCGAAACGGACAGCTAATTTGTCCAGCTAGGCACAGGGACAGAGACGTTATTTTAGGCCACTAACAGTAAGCAAAAAAAACAACATCTGTTCATTCCGAATGATGCATGGCAATATTACAATGCTTTTCGTTGATGCTACATAACCCTTTTTGGGGGACGGAACTGGACACCTACTCCCCACCATATTTGCACCGCTACATGCTGGCCAGCGTACGAAGAGAGTTCTAACAAAATCTATTAATTTTCTTTCTTCAGACGCAGCACCAGCCGTATCGCAAGCAGGAACCACTCCGATTAATGCTGGAGGTACTTCTATGGCCGCTGATGGGTCCTCAGCTGCTGTCACTGCCGCTGTAACAGCATCAGCACTCCCAGCCGGAACCACTGGCGTGGTGGGTTCTTCGGATTCTGCTGGAGACACAACACCAGCTGCGGGTGTAACGAGTGCCGCCGTCGGGACCGGTGGAACCGCAGCAAGCTCCGGGCAAGGATCGACAGCCGTAGCGGGTTCGTCGGCCGCTGATGGCGGCTCTACACCAGTCGGTGTAACAGGTGAAACTGCAGGTCCTTCTCCTTCGGCAGCTGCTGGCGAGACTACTCCAGCTGCCGGTGAAACAAGCGGAGGTGCTACCGACGGCAGTCGCGATGCGGAGACTACCGCACTAGCGGGAGGATCTGGCAGTACTCAAGCGCAAGAAACTCAAGCGGCCGGCTCCGGCTCGACACCGCCAGCCGTCGGAGCGACTTCAGATAGCGCTAGCGACAGTTCTGGCCCGCCAGGACAAGGCACTACTCCCGCGGCTGGATCTGGAGAGACACCGCCGGTAGGCTCAACGCCGATGGATTCAAGCGGTGGGCTAGAAACGTCGCCATCAGCAGGATCCGGCGCATCGGAACCCGCAGGTCGAACAACGGCTGCTTCGTCGGATACCAGTGACGCACCTGGAGGATCCGCAACACCGCCAGTAGGCGGTTCAGGAGCAACTGATCCGCCGTCGGGCAGTTCAGAGGCGCCTGCGGCATCTGGCTCAGGCAACGGGCCGTCAACGGCAAGCGGTGAATCAGCATCCGAGGCGACTCCTGCTGCAGAAGGTACTTCGGCCGCTGGCGGGTCCGGTGTGACCGATGGTTCTGCAGCAGGCAGCGGTGCAACTCCGGCAGCAAGTGGTTCTGGCGCTACGCCGGAAGGTTCCGGCACGCCAGGAGGATCCGGTGGCTCAAGCGGTGACGCTACGGAAGCAAGCTCGGGCGCTACTACGCTGTCTCCGGGTTCAGGGTCAGGAGCGGCGACAGACGCAGGCGGCAGCGGCTCAGGGGCTACACCTCCGAGTGAAGGCAGTGACGCAACGGAACCACCAGGATCAGGCTCAAGCGGCGCGACTACTGGTGGCGGTGAAGCATCGGGACAGACGGCAAGTGGAGGCAGCGGCGACTCTGTAGCGGAAACAACTGTGGCTTCTGGTGCTACCGAGCCATCGGACGGAGAAACTGGCGCATCCGGCAGCGGTGGCGGTGCGACGACCCAGTCAGGTACAGTTTCAGACCGTTTCGGACGTCATAACATGTTGGGACATCTCCTGAAATTAGAGTGTTTTTGCGAATGTGGTTTCTCTGGTACATTTTATTCGGAACTGTTCCCTGAAACAAACGCACAGCGTGTTTCATACCATACACTGAAAAGCTTGGGGCTAACTTTGTTTCATACCGTCAGCCAAAAACGCCCTTGAATTATGCTATCAACCAGATCGCATTTTTGCGTTTAGCTGGCGGCTCAGGAGGCAGCGGCACGCCCCAGGAGACAACCGACGAAGGGCCTACGCAGCCATGGGAATTAACCACTCCCGATGGCGGTTCGGGCGGCAGTGAAGCAACGGACGGCTCCGGTGACAGCTCCGATTCCGGGAGTAGCGCAACGCCTCCAAGCGCTTCCGGCAGCAATGATGGCTCCCCAACGCCGTCCGGCGGCTCTGGCTCGGCAACTGACGATGGTGGTTCGGGAAGCAGCGGCACCGACGATGGTGACGGTTCCGGGGGCAATGACTCTACGACTCCAGGCGCATCGGGCACCGATGGCGGTTCCGGTGAAGGAAGCGGTGCCGTTACGTCGTCTGGATCTGGCACGGATAGCGGTGGTGCATCCGGCTCAGCGACAACTGAAGCAGGCTCAAGTGGTGAGGCCACGACGGCCGGACCTAGCGGAGGATCTGGCTCTGCCACTGACGGTGGTGACGGCTCAGGAGGCGACGGTGCCACGACTCCAGCTGGGTCAGGCACAGATGGCGGTGAGTCAAATGGAAGTGGAGCAACGACGGCAATCAGCGGAGGCGGATCCGGATCGGGTGCTACAACGGCAGCTGGCTCTAGTGGCGTTGCTACGACTGAAGGATCGATCGGCGGATCCGGCTCGGCCACTGATGGTGGCGCAGGCGGCTCGGGAGCAAGTGGTGCTACGACTGATGCCGGCGAATCAGACACGGATGACGGTTCCAGCGGGTCAGGCGAAGATGGCGCTACGACACCAGTCGGTGGAGATGGGTCGAGTTCAGGTGCGACTTCTGCTTCAGGTTCAAGTGGCGATGTTACAACTGAAGGATCGGATGGCGGCTCAGGTTCCGGAGGAGCCTCACCGACGCCATCCGGCTCTGGAACCGATGGTGCCGTATCGGGAGGAACAGGCGGCTCGGCAACTACTCCATCTGGTGGATCTGGCTCTGGCGGCAGTGATGACATACCGACAACCGTTGGCTCAGGAGATACCGGAGGCAGTGGAGCAACTACTGCAGCAGGTGGCTCTGGAAGCGGTGATTTACCTGCAAGCACGCCGTCAGCCGGGTCAGGAGGAGCGCCAACGACCGAAGGCTCGAGCTCGGGATCTGGCGATATTGGTGGCAGTGGCGCTTCAACAGCGGCTGCCAGCGGAAGCGGCGAGTTGCCAGTTACCACCCCATCGACAGGCTCTGGCACCGACGCAGGCTCGGCCGTGCCCGGGGGCAGTAGCGCTACGACGGCATCCAGCGGCTCTGGTGCCGGCAGCGGCGACCTGCCTGTAACCACCCTGCTGGATCTGGCGGTGAAGCAACCACCGAGGGCGCTGTGGGATCGAGTGCTTCGGGTGACGTCGGAGGTAGCGGTGCGACTACGGCCGCAGGCGGCTCTGGTAGCGCAAGTGGCGTGGAACCAACAGCGCCTTCAGGATCAGGGTCAGGCACTGATGGAGGTTCTAGCGGTGGCGACGCAACGACACCAGCCAGTAGTGGTTCCGGAGCTGTGCCGACCACAGCCTCGGGAGGTGCCACCGATGGTGGTTCGAGTGGCTCTGGCAACAGTGCAGCAACAACACCGAGTGCAGGTGTGTTTTATTTTGGGTGCCAAAATTTAAAGTGGCTAATATTACTGACAGTTCATAGCCTGTTAATCTATAAACAACAATTCCCGTTGTAGGATCCGGAAGTGGCGACGTGACTACTGCATCGGCTGGGTCGGGAACTGACTCCAGCGGCGAAACTGGAGGATCCGGTGATGGCGGTGCAACAACTCCATCTGCAGGATCGGGAACTGACTCCAGTGGAGGCTCTGGAGGAAGCGGCGCAGCGACATCAACGGCAGGCGGCTCTGGACAGCCGACTCCTGACGGCGAAGGTACCACGGCAGCCGCAGCTGAAACGACTGCTGGTAGTGGTGGTCCAGGCGACTCGGCAGACTCTGCTACGTCAAACCCAGAACCGACACCAGGCGGTAAGCGCATAATTCATGCCCCCAGGACTATGATTTCCGACTACGTTTGATGCCTTCGCCCTTAAACGTGCTGGTGTTTTAGGAGGTTCACAAGAGGGCTGCGAAGATGGCTATCGTATGGAGTCGGATCACGCTCGCACGTCCGCATACGGGTGGGGCAAGTTCGGCGGCTACTTCATTTACGAGTCGTCATGCCAAGAATTGTGCAAACGGAACTACGGTCTAAAGCCGTGTATTGGGTACATGTTCGAGCCGGACACACGCGGGAAGTGCACCGTCTTCCAGCAGGAACTCGGGACGATAGAAGAAGATCCCGGTTCGAATTCTACTATATCGGTTAAATGTTAATAAGAATTACAAAAGAAGCCCGAACGTTGAAAGAATAGAAGAGTCACACTGAATCGCAATCAGAACGCATCAAAGGTTTCCATACAGGACGAAATAGTAAATGAGACCACTTGCTTTCACGACCTGCTTCAGGCTCTAGATTAGTGTGCTTTCGCAGCGCATTTTTTAAATTAGGAAGCTCTGCCAAGATGTAAAGGTCGATATAAGGATTTAGACGTGGTCGAGGCCGGATCATACAAAAGCGAAATAAATAGATACGAGTAGAGTCGCCAAACACCTCCTAGGAAAGTAGCTGGTCTAACAAGCAAGTAGGGCGTTTATTAGGATCTCTTTCGCTTTATTCCATTAGCGCTCATATGCGCTTAAAACGATCGTGAATACAAAATGTTGTCAGTGTCTTAGGCTGGCGGTTGTTTCCGAGCGTCCTCGTTGACAGGCGCCGATTTCAGTGTCCGCGACAAGGCGGGATTCGAATGAGGGGGTGAATCCTGTAGCCCCATGGCCTATACAAAAGTGCGGTGACTGATGTAGTAGCGCTATCGTACATTGCTGTAGCGCTATGAGTCATGCGAAAACGGCACGATGCATGCGGTAAAGCTACGATGCATGCTGAGTCATGCGGTAGCTTCTCGATGCATGCGGTAACGCAGCTTCACCGGTAGTGCGTACGACAGCCTCTTCTCCTTGCGATGCCGCACAGTATCAACTCGCGCTGCTTTCCGATTTTGGCACAATACCTAGTCAACGGACTTTTGCAAACTTGGTACCCCAAGCGATGTGTCAGTCTACAGCCATTTACTGCGACGTTATTCGTACGCCTGTCTCGTACACTGAACCGCATAGTCTCGACTCTGTCTGTGATCTCAGTTGATCTTTTACACTTTGACATACCGTATTGATTTCACCGTTGCCTTCCCTTGCAGAACTAATTAACGGCTGAAGAGAATAAAAATGCGAATGATGAACAGAGGTAATCACACATTCTCTTTAACACCTTTTACAGGTCTCCATGAAAAGCATGGGGTGCCGGAACATTGATGCGTGCTCGAGCGGTTATTCAGTTATGCTTCTGCTTACTGCATGCCAACAATGAAATCTTCATTTCAAGCTAAGTAGGTGAGAAACAACTGCACGACCTAATACAATACTGAGGCTTGCGCACATGTTTGGATGCCGCTCGCTTTAATGCAGGTGCACGTATCGTCTGATCGTCGTAAGTAGCCGCAAGTAGCGGTCGTGAACGAGCAGCAACTAGTAGGGCATGTCACCCTAAGTTTGCTCAGTATGTGTTTAGTGCACACGCGCATGCACATGCTAGTAAACTCGACTGTTTCTTAACCGCGGAACCACAAAGCTGTTGGTGTGAGCTCGTTCTCGGCCGCGATCCCGCGGAAGCACACGATGTTACGGTGGCGGTAGCCGCGCATGATTCGCGCCTGAAGCAATCGGTGGACACATTCAATAAATTACCAGGTAGCGAAGTGTACCAGGTAGCGAACTCATTTCCTTCATGTACTCGCCCAGCGCCTGCCGGTTGAGCAGAATATGCCACTGTTGGATCATCGTTTTCGTTGACTGTCACGCAAATCAAGGCCGAGAGTGAGGGCGTCCGTCGATTCCCTTTTCGGTCGTGGTCTCTGAGCGCACTGGCGATTGTTATCTCGCGTCAGTGGTCATCGTTTCTTTGCGCGCTGATGACTTATCCGAAATTAGTTGACCAACGTTTTCTCCCTTCGTATCTTTTGTCTCGCTTCGGCTAATGGGAGTTTCGCATGAGTGCGTACAAAACTTCTGTCAGCGCATTTTGTACAGCTTGCCAGACCTTGGCTTTCCTAGACGGAATAGCAACACACTCTTCGATCTTTTCGGCTACTACCCGTTTACCGGCTGCCCCGTCACTTTCACTTCTCTTTAAACTCCGACCAAGGTCGATTGCGATTTCTGGCACTTATGCTCATCGCTAGCCATCCTTGTTTCCTGACATGAAGACAAATTTCCCATTGTGGCAGCGTCCATGGCGCGGCAGACTTGACCGTCGAGTGGTCCTTCCAAGTGGCTCGTACCGAATGTCATTAAGAAAGGTGGGAGACCGGCGCCACCGGATCGCATTCAATGCCACCCGAAATTGCAAGTCTTCTTAGTGGTCGGGTCACTTGCAACAGGGCATAGTTCCGAAACGTTTACGCAGCAAAGGCTGCTTGCTTGCTCAATGGTCCTTCAGGCTTACTGTCCACCAGCCGTTTACACCCAAGCAGTGGGGTCAGTTTCCGAATGTGCTGTCAGTCAGTACATTCCGCAGAAGGATGATCCGTACAGTCACCTGTACAATCAGTAACAGCCTACTTGTCACAAGGATGGGAATTCTTACTTGCACGAACGAAGGACCACGACATTAAATTAATGTTTTGATTAGCCCTAATTGGCCATATAACTCCGAAGGTACCGCAATAACTCATGTTTGTTGTTCCGATCGCTGCGCAACTCGTCTTGGCACGTAAGGCCTGGGCCATTTGTGTTAGCGGGTGACACCGTCGAACGCTCGATTGCAGTTTTTGTAACGTGACTCCGGCGGTTGCGCCTATTTTTCCATGTTTCCGCATGGCTTCCCTCGGGCCACCCGCGCCAAGTTCCACTCGCTGGTGGTTCGTCCCGGCCCTCCAACGCGGAACACAAAAGTCACTCGCAACCGTCTGTCGCGCTGCGGTGGTGCTCGTGCGATTGGCGCGGATGGCGCTTGGCTGACAAAAACTCACCATTTGAGGCATTTGCGTGGATGACTTGAATTGGCCGCTGCCCGTTCTCGCCGAGGGCCTCGTCAAGAATGCGTCGAATGATATGATATTGTACGACGCTCTCTAACGGCCAACCATGACGACTCACGGCCTGACGAATCGAATTGACCTTCGCATATTCATAAGCTGCCTCGCGATCGCCTTTGCTCTCGGGACGCAGGAGCAGTGGACGGAAGAGGATGAGACGCGGCGACTCTTACAGGTACAGAGCTACGTTTTGCTAAGGAAACCAGGCGCACCTGGTTCGAGAAACTAACGAACTTATACCTAGGGTGTATGAAGAGGACTTGTAAATAACGTTCTGGGGAAGAGATTGTTACTTATGAATCGTTCCAAGGCTTTCTACGATTGTTTGTTTCAGCTAAAGCAGGAAGAGATGCGGTTGTTTGAGCTGCAGATGCGCGGGCAGAGCTCATATCCAAGTGCGCTCAACTATAACACTCGCTACGGGTCGAGAAATACGCAGTACGGCAGTTACGGAAGCAGCAGCAATGAGCAATCTTATCCCGCTTTCGGAGGCAACGGCGGCTATCGAGACGTTTATCGCCATGGTTTGGGGTTTTTTTAGTCAACATGCGTCAAATTTTGACTTATTTCAGCCGAGCCAGCCGCAATCCACGCGCAACCTAAGGTGGCCTTGGACACCTCACGCTCCGATAATCCACCCTCAGTATCCGCGCGTACTCTGCCGTTCGTCCGCCGGCTGCGAAACGAGAACTGGTGCTTCTACTGCACAAGTCCACTCAGCGCAGTGTCCGATAACATGCAAGTAAGCAAATTGGAGTCAATCCACAAAAACAACGTAGTGAAATTCCTAGCAAGTTATCAAGAATCTGCTCGAAGTCAGGCGCGCTGAATTCCCGAAAGACGTCGTTACAGGTGTGGCTAATCTACAGATCCGAAGCTGGTGACACACCATTCTTAGATTCATGTACGGATCCGAAGGACGTGAAGACTCTTCCGAAGCAAAGTTGCTTGCATAGTCACTGCCAGACGCTAATTCTTACAGATCACGATACCGGTGAGTGGAATGCGCTGACTGATTACTGACTAATAACGTTTGAACAGTAACAGTGGCGGCTTTAGCGTCGGCTTTCACATTGCGTGGGTGTGCCGAAACATTCGGTGCGGTGAATGAAGCCGCTATGGAGAAGCGAGGAGACAATGTCTGCAGAAAGTGAGCCGACAGTCTCTCAGCCCCGCCAATTTACGTCGTTTAGACTCCACGATTCCGTGGACATCCAGGAGTGCATATGCAAGCATCGGAAGTACTGCTATGCGGGTCCCGATAGGGACATCGACACGGGTAGTGACGAATTCTTCGATGAAGAATTGCATCGTTTGCCGTCAGCCGCTATTTCGCGGCTCAGCGTCTCAACTACAGTGCTCTTAGTTGCCATTATTTTCTGTGTGACCTCATCGTTGAATCGGTTGATTTAAAAGCATAAAGAAATCTTTACTTCTCATCTGCTTCTACCGAATTGCTTTGTTCTCGCCTCGGTAGTGGGGACCGACTTGTGGCGAGACTCGCTTTGTGTGATCGAGAGATTTCCGCGAAACGGAGGAGGTGGCCGCAAGAGACAAGCCGGCTGGCTTGGAACGCAGCGTGCTAGGGAGCGGGAAGGTCAACTTTGCCAGGTTGTTGGCAATAAACTCGGTCAGCTGTTGACAGACGCTTTGCAACTCGGCTTCCGATTCGAGTTATTAATCAGTGGTAGCTGCACCACGAGATTCGACGGGTCGCGTGAATCTAGCCAGTTGCCGTCGGCAATGGTGTACTTGTCGCCGTAAGGCAGTCTTGTTTTTACTGCTTTCACCTTGTGCACCTAAAGTGCAGCTTGGACTAAGGTACTAATTTTTCTTTTTCGTTAAACATGCACATATGGTTTGAGCCGACTTTTTACTTAAGCACTGTTTCGAACAAGCGTACTTGTTGTGTAACGACTTGGCGCATGATGTGACAATGTCGTGTCACGAATCTCTTACATGTGTGAAACTTTCCAGACAGCCTATGCAATGGCTGACGCCGCAGACGACCAACCTGAAGTGACCCCGGCTCAAGAAGAGACGACGGTAACAGAGGACGATGCTGCAAGCCACACAGCGGACACCTCAGACGTTAGTGAAACTCAAGAGAGTGCGGTCGCCGATGCCGGGCAAAATCTGTCGGCTGGTACAGTCAGCACTCGCTGGAAGAGGAAGACAACGGTGCCTGTAGGAAGTATGGTTCGGGGCACATGACGAAAGTCACACATATTTCAGATTCGTGCTATCCAAATCCCAAAATAATCCCGAACTCATACAACTCGGCTTCGCAGAAGCTTGCTTCGCCGATCAGCGAAATCCGTCCCTACCTCTTCATCTCCGGATATGGGTCCGTGTCAGCGAAAAAGCTTCGTGAGCTCGGAATTACGCATGTCATCGATGCCACCAACATACCCAACACGCATGCGAAGGACGTGGAGTACCTTGAAGTTCCAATTTCGGATAACGAGCGAGAAGGGATATCGAAATATTTTCAACCAGCGGCTGACTTCATTCGTGCAGCTAAGGATAAAGTAGGTGGATACTTAAAACTAAAACCTTAACGGCGTACTATTTAGGGCGGCAAGGTCATCGTATTTTCTGGTGCCGGGAAGAGCCGAGCAGCAGTGCTCAGCATGATTTACCTCGTTGTCCACGAAGGCCTGTCACTGAAGGAGTCTTTCTTCGAAGTTGCCAGGTATAAAGACCAGTCACAAGTAGGCAAACCTTGTAGCCAATTGTTTGCAGGGCTCGACCGATCATACTACCGAATCTCGGGTTCTGGCGGCAGATGATCAAGTTCGAAGCAGACAAGCACGACGGAAAAGCGTCAGTCGAACTGCTGAAAGGAATGGCAAAAGCCGTGCCCGATGTTTACCTCCAGCGTCGCCAGTTGGCAGCTCAGAAATGCTAATCGTACAAGCACTACTTCCCTACGTTCACAACCCTTCCTATACCTATGTCAAGCGTACTTTTCAGCAGAACACATTAAAGGTCTTTCATTTATCACCGACAATTGCGTGAGATGCTATCAACGAATTCAACTTCAGCAAAGCAATGACAAACAGCCAAGATCACCGGTGCGCTCTACAACCACGTATTACGACCATCCTTAAGCGGGCACAACGGGCAAGACCGACTGGCGGATTGGTGTACTTTGTTAATGATGGATCTAGAATTTTACCTCGAGTGCAATTATGCCTTCTCTTACATTGGCGATGCGCTATGCATGGAAGCAACATCCAACAAAAGGGTGAAGCGCAGCACATAATCTCTGCGAGTATGGTTCGCTAATATACCGACGAGACCGATTCGCTCAACGTTCGTTCTTCTCGTGCGGATAATGTCATGGTGCGCTAATGACGACGGTCCGAAGCCGTTGTCTTCCTCCACTGAAAAAGTGCTCGGAAACGGCAACGTGAGAATTTTCTCGTTTTCTGCCGTCTGGAATCTTCGCCTGTGTTCTCACGTAGCCATGCTAGACTCGAAATTTTGCAACCTGTCCACTATGGTTCCACAGCTGGTGCCTTTCGCTTATCAGCGTTCCTTGACGGAATTTGTTGCCTCAGCGGTGCTTATCAACTCGTTACAATCGCCAAAACCTTCATCAGCATTTCGCACAGAAAAGTCGGAACACGTGCTCACTGCTGCCGCTCGAGAGAAAAATACGTACGACACCAGCAGAAAAACCTCCCTCCATAAAGGGATTCGGGCTGATTGCGTTACCCTGCTATCTATGCAAAACTTTAGCAAACATGCCATCGTGATACGTATTAGTTAGTTTCCATGCCGCACAATTCTCCAGTGACAGGGTACCCAATAGCGCTAGCCTAGGAAATCCACTAGGCTTGCTCCGTAATAGCTAGTCTACGTCGTAACGTGAGCTTAGTCACGTATCCTTACTTTAGTCTCAAGCTTTCGTGCACGATGTAGTCCTGTTTTAGTAGGACACCAACGGGCTCGCAAACATTGTGCCCAAGCGATGTGAAACCTTCTTTGTCATGTGTCTCTTCAGTTCGTTCTTCGCTTCGTCGAGATTTCGTACCTTCGTTTTCGGATGTGAAGAATGAACATTGAGGAACTGTCAAGACTTTTCGGCAGTGAACACTTAAGATTTCGGAATTCTTCATGAAGATTTCAAAGTGAAGAATTAAGTGAACAACGAATATTTAGTTTAGGATTACAGGTTGCTTGTTGCAGTATCCCGGCGCTAGCTGAAGTTTCCCCCCATGTGTAACAAGCCGTACGTGACTTCCCAGAGTTGTCCCGATGCCAGGCCCACGACCTTTCGGAGCGGCGTGAAGCACGTGCTTTCTCCCGAACGAGTCCATTACGACCGAGCGACGGACCCGACAGTGTTTCCCTTTCTGCAAACAGTTCGCACAGCAATAAGTCAGAACAACCTTGTAAACACACATGGCCCTTTGTTTTCCTAGCAGACATTTGGTCATGGGCACATGAACGAATTGATTCCCTGCAAACTTAGTTCGCAGTTATAAGTTAATGATTATACCACTTTGGCACACACTTTAAGCCATTCTCCCATCGTATACATAACGAACCCCGCGGATTTCACCTAATCCTTTCCCATCCCGCACGCATTATGAGCCTATCTGGGTGGTGGTGCTGTGCAGCCAAGCCTACGATTCTAACTTGGGAGTAATGTTAAAACAGATGGCTAATGTTAGAAAAATGCAGCAAACCTATCCGCAGCGATGCTCGCTTCACGTGAAGCTGCATTAAGCCGACTACTTGACTAATCTTGTCATAGCCGGTGATGATGTTGTTCTCGATGTGCGGAAGAACGATTATGTCGATAAAGTGAAAATTTTGCGCAGTGATGCGCATCGTTATTGATGAGGTCAAAAAGATCCACGCCACGCCATACACCGTTTGCGTCCGTTCGCGGTCCGAAATGTGAAATTCTGGTGGAGGGAACGGTACCGGTACACGTAAAAAGTGCAATGGGACTTTTGTGCAGTAATTGCGTTAACCAGTGATCCCTTGCCTTGGTTTCATGTAACTCCTGATGCTAAGGTTGGCTACGCTGGCTTTTAGCTGCACGAATGGCCAGTTACATAACGTCAGTTTAATGCGACCCGCATCCGTATTTCGTACATTTACCCTGGACGCAAGGGGAAAATGCGCCCCTTATCGAGTTGTATTTCGTTTGTTTTTACGCGGCTGATTTCCACACGAGAATTGATGGGCGCTAAGAGCGCTAAGAGTGCGCTGCGAACAGCGAAGCGGGAAGGCCGCGATGCGATCAAAACACCATTGATTTGAAGGCCCCAGTGCGGCAACGTTGGTGCGGGAAAACCATAAAGACGACGCCGACCCATCGTGGCTCCTCTCGAAGATCACTTTTTGCTAGCTCTTTGCATTAGGCCGCTTTCGAATTGGTCGATAAGACTCTGGCTAAGCAAACTGAAATATTCTGGCCACTATAATAGTCGCTGGCACAAGACCAGCTCAGCGAATGAATTGTGTTAAAGTTTCCGTTGAATGTCACCTCGCCACTTCCGGACGCTGACCGATTAGGTTATTTTTAGCGTCTGCGGATGTTCCTCCAGCGTTGCAAAAGGCATTAGGTAGAGCTAAGCCTGCTGGCAGCGTGACTGACTGGCCGAACGCACTGTGCGAGTGGTGGAGTGTGACACTTGCGGCCGAAGAGGCCAACGTGCTGTGGATGCCGCAAAAACATGTTTTTCTCGCAACAGCACTTGCTGCGACGCCGCTTTTCTTCGCGGATATTCCGTCTTTTGCATTTATTGGCACGCGCATCAGGTGACTGCAGCGGATGCGGCACCCTAACAAGCACGCGCAAGCAGCGTTATTACATTCCGTAGTCATAAGCCTTGTACGCAAAGCCCATTGCATGCCCCCTTTAGCCTTTGAGGATAGTTACCCATGCTTTCCGGTAACAGGACGAACCGAACCGCTGGAGTCCTTCCTTATCGCTGAACCATGGAAACCAACGGATGCATGTAGCAGTTGGCGTTTTTTGTTTATTCCATTCTTCTGGCGTTCTCGGAACACAACTGTCGCAAACAGCGGCCGCGGCGAAGGACGCCTAATGGGCCTGCAGCGTCAGCGAAAATGTTGGAATTGCGAGCAAATTCACCTTGAGATCGAAGAGCAGCCGATCTCGCCGCTTCCATTTCACTCCACCCTCACTTACGCGCTAGCTGCGGTTCATTCGATTATGTATGCAGCTGTCCACTTTCGCCACTCCAGCCGTTCCCACTGCAAGCGCGTATACAATGGTTGTACTCCGCCGGAGAAATGCTGTGTTCGATGGAATGCTCGCAGCCCTATTTCGGAACGTATCAGACCAATAAATGAACCTTTGCCGGCTTGTCCGCCCTAACTCTTTGCGTTGAACGTAAGTCTGCCGGTGATCGGGAATTTGGGCGTCTCAGAAGCTGATTAGAAGGCCAAGTCGCAGCCAGCGTTGTTTACCCCTCCGTAGATTAGAGGCTCAGTAACGACTCAGAGCAGATGGGAAAAAGCTAGCGGAGATTACAAGGGCAAACGACGTGGACCCCTTATGGCTGATATGCGGGAGTTTGACGCTACATGCGGACCATAACATCGAAATGCGCATATTTCGATAAGTGCTCTGCCCTTTCTCACGGTCTGATACACTTTTTCAAACGGCTATTTATGATGTCGTGCTTGCTGTGGAGCTGTGTCGGCAATCCGTTTTCGTCTCTGTCCGCTTGCATTAATTACCACTTGGCGGGCACAAACAGACCCAACAACGGAGTACGAAAATAGGCGCCAAGGCAGTCCAATGCGCACGCGCCACTCGCTTGCGAATTTCAAACAGATGGCGGGCCTTCACTTTTTGCGCAGCTGTTTGCTTGAAACTGACTTCTGCGCGTCAGCGCAGAATGGCCTTGTGCAGACAGTAAACAGGCTCTCTTATTACCCACAACCTCTTAAGGCTACACTCTTGCATGAAGAGCACTTTCACATGCCTAAGGCGTGGAGACGAGACCGAGTTCTCTTTCTTGCATCAAATAGAAAAGCTTGGCTTACAAATTTATGTCCTTCCTATTGCCACAAAGACTCGTAGGCTCCTCTTAAAAAAACCTCTCAGTTTTCTTTAGCAGACAGTGGATCCTAGCGAATAAACGCTTTAAAACGCAAGAACTCTGTGAATGCCACTTGCTCTTTCCAACCGAAAGATCGCAATGTGCGAGTTCTGCCTCTGGTTGCGTAAGCCATAACGAGCACCTCTTTGCGGTTACGCGTTCAGTAAACAAGAGAACGACTCTCACCAGGGGAACCTGTCTCTCGCCTCGAGCTAAGAGCGGAGCACGTGCGACCCCTTGCACACCGCGCTAAAAGTGCAAGTGTGTCAACATACCGCTCTCGCAAAGCCCAGAATATTCTCGCCGTTTCCGGATCGGTCATCGCAAGCGCAGCGGTCAGCAAGGCCGTCGCACCAGGGGTCAACGAACAGCGTCTTGCACTGTTTGCCGCAATCGGCGTAAAAATGCTTTACTCTTCTCCTTGCGCCGTCAGCTCATTCGCTGTGGCTGTCTGCTCGCGTATGTCGCAAGAGTGCACTTCTTTGTTTTCGTCGCTGCTGCGACGTGGCCTCACGCGATCTCTAATCCGCACCATTGCACTTTTAGCGCCACGTTCATCCGCGTATTTTTCCTCATTTCCTGTGTTTATGCTCTTGTACAACCAGCTCACCGCGCTTTGTATATACGGGATTGCTCCATTTTTGGCCCACCGACCTAATCAATGGGACATGCGTCGAGACTCCGGCGCATGCGGTGTTGTTGACCATGGCCAGCCGGCTGCAACTCATGGAGACGGGAGAGGATTTTCCTGCAGAAAACGATCAGCTGGCCCGCCGGGAGGACGCTCTCGACGTCCGTGCAGTTCTGCACGTACTCCGCTGGACTTTTATTCACTCCACACGTTCGGTACCGTAGGACCCGCGCCGCTCCACTGGATTTCTCCCCCTTCACCCCGCATTTCGCGACGACCAAAACAACTGCCTTTCGCTTGGTTGTGTATTTTTGGCCTGCGAGTTCGTCCTCGTCTGGACCTCCCCTGCCGTGTGAGGAAAGCGTCTTCGAGCATGAGTCGGCCTAGCCGTTTAGTCACGTGTGCCCGGTCTCTGTGAGCGAGAATGACATAATGGCGACGACCCTGGCGCTTGTTGTTGTTGGTCTATTCCTTATCGCCATTGGACATATTGTATTTCCTAAAGCTGCCGCACGCTGAGTGCCCTTTATGTTTGTGCGTGCCGTCATGCTATTTTTGACGAGCGGCGACGAAAATACACCAAGCCGATGGCACTGCGGGAGAGGCGCAAGTAGGCCTAGGCAGCGATAGAGCCATTTCCCGTATGCGAGCGAGAGTAATCCGCTTAGTGCCAATCCGTGGCAATCCGTAAATACCCGCCATCTACATGCCACTTTCACCTCCTCTTCCTCATCCCAAAGGAATCCTCGGCTGCAGTTCGGGATTATGCGATGTTCGTGATAATAAGCACCAGAGGAGATTTGCATTGCCAAAGCCCTTCATCTGAAAGAGGACAGCTTCTTTCTAATGCGTGCTCTCCACGGGAGCTAAGCTGTTTATAGCACTAAGAGTTCCCGGACGAGAATAGGATGCTGCTCTTCCTGTTAAGCGCACCGCCGCTAAAGTCATTTTCTTTTTTCCCGTTGAGGGATCGATATATGTTATGTTTTTGTCGAGAGTCAGCGTGGTGCGGCCCGTCGGGTGCAAATGTGGCAGTCGGTGGCGGCTCGGGAAAACCGAAAGCAAAAGCGGCAGAAACCGAGCGAGGGAGAAGGCGAATGTTTGGCTCGCCTCGAAAACACGCCGCCGCCGCCGCTTGAACGCGGAGAATGGCCTTCGAGAGAGCGTTTGGGTGGCGGAGAAGCGAGAGCCGACGGAACGGGGGATTCGGACACGTGATTCCACGCGAGCACGCGGCTAGGAAGTTCCTGCGTCCCGCCAGCCATCTGCGATCAAGGGGTCGGCCGACCGGCGCCTCACGTAGGGCCGTCCTCGTCAACCTGTTTGTCCCATTTATCCCGCGGGATTTGCCGACCAGAAGAGTGCACGTACAGCGGAATTGTCATACGGAGGTAGGATTCACTATGCGTCGGGACAAAGTTGCCTAGGTTACCCTACTCACCCCGCCGTAACAGTGGTTTTTCGCGATCTGCGCAAAGTTAGGCGTGCCTTCGTAAACGATTGTGCGAGGCTTTACTATACGCTCTCAGCATGGACCCGAACAAATGAGTCTAGCGACATTCGTAAGCTTTGCGTGTGCACTTCGCAAGAAGGAAGTTTCCCCAAACATTAACGCCCGAGAACGTGAGAGCATATAGTTCTTAGCCATTCGGCGAATGACTGTTCCTATGCGCCACGGCGAAGGTGAAGCATGTCGTTTGAAGCATATGGCGGAGAATGGCGATAAAAGTGCAGGACCTTTTTCACCTCTGTCTGAGTCGTCGAATCCCGCCCTCTGCACTTCGGAATTGTCCTCCTATCTCGTGAGCGCCTATACGACACGCAGAGAGAAAGCAGCGAACGCGAAGACAACGCAGCAGCATATGGCGACTGAGTGGCTCAGTCGACTCACGGTTGCCATGCCGCGTTTCGCACACAGCGTGAGCAATGCGTGATGACTTCGTGACTTCCGAGGCCTAGGCACCGTATACTTGAGGGCTAATGCCGTGTAATTCTCGCAATTATTTGTTGCTTCCCCGTTTTAAACTTCTACATCACCGTGCTTTGAAACTCGGAATGCGATCTCATGCAGTCGATATGAGCTAATTTTAGAATGTGGTATTTTAACTTTTCGCGGACGTGATATGCGCACCCAGTGTCCCGGACTTCTACAAGAACAAACTCTACCAGGACCAAAGCAAAGCAACTTCGCTCCAGCGACGCTCTACGCCTTTCGATCCGCTCACCAAAGGGTCACGCCGTTGATCCGGTTGCCGCCAGCTCAGTAATCAGCTCGCGAGTACCGTCCCGCCGGTGACGCACCTCAACTACGAATGATTGGTCTGGCAGCCGCCAGAATCACAGCTACGGAAACCGTAGAAGCGGCCTCCTACAGCCCGCCCTACCGCCCGCAGTACTACCGCCAGAGGTCGTCGCCGATGTCCATTCCGAGTCCGCTCAACCTTCATGGCCACTTGTCGCCGGTCGACGTAGACTTGGACATTCTCACGGAGACCGACGCCGAGGCCATCGATGCAGGCGCGGAGAACTCCGGCTTCGGCGACAGCGTCGACCTCGACGACGCGGACCTGCCAGGAAGCGGTTCCGACAGGGGCACAAACGGTACTGCTATTGGCACAGTTAGAGCTCAACTTTCCTCTTCCTCAGCCACCACCACAGACTCGGCGGTCTCCTCCGGTACCGAAGCCCCATCGGGGGTCTCCTCGCGACGCAGCTCGAACAACCCGTTCAGTGACTTTAAGGACTATGTCCGGTCACGGCGTCAGACCGTCACCAGTCGAGTAAGTGGGGCCTTCCTCCGACATCTGACAACCATTCACGGTGGAACGTTAATATCGTTGTCGGCTTTAGTTCCCGAGCCGGCTGAACAATCCGCCGACGAGTCCGCTCAAGGCGGAGGACGGTCAGTGGAGGAAGGTTAGCGCTGATTCGCAGTTCGACTTCGATACAGATGAGGACCTCTTCGCAACTACCTACCAAAGACGCATGTCGGTGCCCGAGAAGACGCTTCGAAATGCGGTAAGTTCCATTACACCACTCTTGGATTATGTCATCTGTTGCTTACCCTTGCATCTTTCAGAATTACGCCATTCTGAGGAAGAGTGTCGACCGCAGGTGCTTTGAGATCGTCGGTGCCTTCAGTAAGTTCGTCGGTCGCATTCTGTGTCACTACTCGGGTTTGCAGATAAACACCACGGTGATGCCTACCGTCATTTCATGCAATCCCTCACGTGCTACGACCTCGCGCCACAACATGGCCTCGTTATCGTACTTCATGCGGACCTCTCGGTTCAAAAAGCCGTCACGGTGCTATGCCAGAATCCCGGAAATCGCGTCGCTGTAGTGCAAAAACACGAGGACGGTATGCCGAGCAGCACATTGCTAACCTACTGCCTCGATTTCAGACGGGTATTTTGGAGTGTTCACGGTCACCGATTGCCTACAAGCGCTCAAGCAGGCCGGTGAGGAAGCAGCGCTGGACAGCGTTTCGTTGAAAGTCAGCAAGCTGACCCTCAAGCAATACCTTGAGCAGATCCCAGGAAGGAAGCGCGTCGTTACTGCACTTTCGACGATGACGTAAGTACTTTTTCTCCATGGTTCGGCTTTAGACATTCGGCAAGTCCGCTTGTCACGAAGGATTAAGTAATTTGTGCCGGCTCTAACTTTCTGCATTTAGCATCTGGGACGTTTCTCGGCTGTTCCGAATGAACCGCGTGCACAGAATTCCGGTGCTGCAGGTGGAGGACTACATCGAAACGAAAGAAATCCTTTCCTTCGTCTGCCTTCGCCAGATCTTTCTCGAGGTCCTGAAGCTTCTCGACTCCAAGGCTCACTTAACTCCGAACCTGTGCCACCTCACGCTGGACGCAACTCGTGTCGGTACCTGGACGAAGCTTTCTTGGGTACGTCTTCCTGCTCACTTTCACATAGCCGTTATATATGTGAGGCAACATTGACTAAAGGGTCCCGTTCAGATAAGCGAGAACGCCCTTGTGTCCGATGCCGTGACGAAGTTCCTCAACTGGTATGGTTCTTGTGCATCGACATCCCACTTATGCTCTGTTTTAGCAAAGTTTCTTGCCTGCCTCTCCTCGACGAGGACGAGCACGTCGTGGGCGTAGTCTCGAAAAACGACGTTTTGGATGCGGTAGCGGAGCACGCGAAGAACTACCTCGAGGTGCTCGACCTGCCTGTGAAGGCAAGCAGTCAATGAGCTGAAGACGCGTTTTAAGCAACAAATTTTTAGTCCATAATCAGACCCAACTCGCTGGAGCACTCCGCCACTCCCGGAAGCTCCATTGAGGAAGCCATTCGCAAGCTCGTCGCATCGTATCGCAACTGCGTTTTCATCCTGCACGACAAGTGCCTTCTGGGTGTGGTGTCCTACTCGGACATCATGGACTTCATACTCAAACTCGTCGTCATCCTCAGCGTCCAGCTGAACCGGACTTCGTCGTTCTCTCTTACCACATTTCTCAGGGTTTTCTTGATGGAGCGGGAGTCTGAATTACCCGTCGTTTTAGTTCATGTGGACGTGGCACATTGTCTCTTCTAAAAGCTGTGCTTCTCTTCGGTCTTTGAGGACAACGCATGTCACTGTCCACGGTCCCTTAGGCGTATCGTAAGGCTCTGTAGTGTACATAGCTCTATTTAATAGGAGCCGTTGTTGTTGGTTTCTTCGTTCCTTAGTTGTTCGAGTCTATTTCTCATAGGGGTCGACGCTAATCGCGGTAATTCGCATACTCCTCCCGTGTACACTGTGCTCAACGCTCTCTTGATGTCAATACGGTTACCACGTCCCCACCGAGGCTGTATCTCCCCACAACGTCGTCTAATTCCCGGTAATCATGGCATTGCTGTGCATCCACCCCAAACCCACCGTCCCATACCATTCTCGCCAAATAAGCGAAGCCTTCATTCCAACGTCGATTGCGGGCCGCCTTTGCATGGAAGTCACTAAGGTTTCTCTGGCAAGAAACCTGTGGCGAGTAGGCTAAAGGCAGCTCTGTGATCGCACCGACAAGGCCTGCTGGTCACTTGTTTATGCCCATGATCGGGCGGCACGATGTAAATACCTGTTTCTATACACGAATAAAGCACAGTCCCGGTCATACATCTGTGCGACCTGAAGATGCTGCTGAACGAGGTGTGAACTCGAAGATGAATGGGATGCACGCGTGCGCATACGGTTCGATTGTCCCGAAGTTACGAACCTGCGTCCATATTTGGACCGTCGGGTCTTAAGCAAACAGCAGTCACAGTTTAGGTCACATCTCCACGAAACGGCTTTCGGTCAGCATCTCGGTGGCTTTTTGACGTCTTTCTTAACGAGGATTTATTCTTAAGCCTAAGCCGGAAGTCACTAATGTAAATAGGATGTAATTTTAACTATGCCAATCTAGTTATCGTGATTCCTTTTTATAGAACAACGAGTGAAAAATAAAAGCGCAAAACCCTCTCGCACTAGCTTTGTTTTTGGACTGTCAAAGTGGTTCTGGGCGCAGGCGTACGATTGGGCAGCAGTTGCCAATAAAAAACTTGCAAACTTATTTGCGAAGGAATTATTTTGTTAGAACTGTGCATGTTCCTTTAGCTTGGCCATCTTAACCGTAGTAGCTAGGCTAGGGATACGGCCCTGAATTATTTTTACTGGTGGCAATTCCATCAGTGCCGAAACTGAACACTTCAAAGCTCAGTCCGAGTTATAGACGTACATATTTCGTAGCGGCATCCATCAGCTGGCGGTGTACCCTGGCCCGCAACTTGTTCATTCGAAATCCATGGTCACACATTCACACCTCCTTTAAGACCGAGACGCGCCATGTGGTGGCTAGCCGACGGCAGTCTGGAACGGGATCGCTGATCGCCGCTTGGGTGATTGTCAATCCCATTGATCAGCAGAATGACAAGAGAGCCCACCACTAAGGCCATCTTGTCGACTTCCTTCGTCCTTTGCTTCTTGTGATTCGCGCCAACAAGTGACATGCGATGAGCGTACTCAAATACTCACTACTCACGTTTTCCATTTTTGCCGTACTTCACTGTACAGGTAAGCACGGAGGGGAGGGGGCGTATTCGTATTCGTTTTGGTCGCATATTAAGCAAGCTTCGAAAATTCTATTTTCGCGGCTAGATTTTTTACGTGCAACACAAAGCAAGTAGCTCTACCTTGCTTAGGACTAATCGGACGTTCGAGTAAATGTCAAGGCCAAGGAATATCTTCTGAGCAAGTTAATCGCTTTGTTTCAGAAAGTGTTTCATGGAAGTGCGTTGGATGTCGAGGTGCTGTGGAAGTTCTGAAGTATGTTATGAAGCACGCAGGCATAAGTTGGACAATAGCTTTCCAGATTTTTGTACGAACGGAATGCCACAAGCGAGCAAATTATTCGAGCCGCTTTGTATGTTTGCAAGCACTTCGCTGACCACGACTCCACGATATGCCAGGGCATCACGTCACAGTTCCGGGTACGTTTTGCGGACTTCATTACACACTAAAATAGCATTGTGACTGAATGAATGGCACAGAACATGCGGTCTTCTAGGCATCGTTCCTCTTCGTCATGGAGCAGCTCCTCTTCCGCCCCGAACAGCTATGCGGCTTGATCTTGACCGACTGCGGTACGCCACACAACCCATTCGACTCGAACTGGACGATCCCTCTGCCCCCAAGAACGCACCGCCTCCGGACTCCAGTCCCATACTGCCGCATCGGTCCGCATTCCGGTGGAACACAACACTCAGGCAACGAGATGACGCAGATGGCCAGACCAAAGAGATCTTCAGAGTACTGCAGATATCCGACATACACTTCGACGCTGGCTATGGTAAGAAGCTGCATTATGGCAGTTGGCTGTAGCGCACGTTTTAGTACCTGGCTCGGAGTCGTCGTGTTCTATGCCGGTTTGCTGCACCGGACGACCTGGGCCAGAGGTTCAGCAGCCCGCCGGCTACTGGGGCACTATTGCCGCATGCGACATTCCTTACTGGACGATCGAAAACATGCTTGCTCACATCAACCGCACCGAGCAGGTATTCGTTCGTTTGCTCCGGACGCGTGCCATAGCCTTTGTAGTAACGTAGGCTTGAGCACCCTGTTGCAGATAACGTATGTGATCCTTTCTGGCGACTACATGTCGCACCGCGACTGGTCGTACACGAGGCAGGACCATATGCTCGTCATTCGGAATCTTACGGATCTGCTAAACCGCTACTTCCCCACGACTCCAGTATTCTGGGCGATCGGTAATCACGAAGGAGTTCCGGTCAACAGGTAAGCTTGAGTGATGGCTTACGCGTGTGACAGCTGAATTTCAGTTTTGCACCGCACTTCGCTCCGCCACAGTTCAGACCAGAGTGGCTCTACAAAAGCGTCTACGCGGCCGGTGAGAAGTGGTTGCCTCCCGCGGCCGAGAAGCCCATGCATTAGTAAGTTGTTTATCAAGGCCCCTACAATCAAATGCCCCGCAATCGACTGCATCTGATTTTCAGTCGAGGCTCGTACAGCGTGATGATTACGGAGAAGCTGAAGCTGATATCTTTGAATACCGGTTACTGCGAGACGACGAACTTCTTCCTGTACATCAACCAGACCGACCCGGACGACTCGCTGACATGGCTAACGAACGAGCTTTACACGGCAGAACAGCTCGGACAAGTGGCCCACATTGTTGCGCACATTCCTCCTGGCGACAGCGAATGCCTGGAGGGCTGGGCTCGGAACTACTACCGCATTGTGAATAGGTACGATTGACTTTCAGCCACATTTGATGAAATGGTCCTTTAGATTTTCGGAAACGATTCGGGCACAATTCTTTGGTCATGTCCACACGGACAGCTTTACTGTCTTCTACGAGGATATGAACGACTTCCGCTCGAAGCCCACCAGTGTACTCTATTCCGCTCCAAGCGTTACCACGTTTGCTGATCTGAACCCTGCGTATAGAATCTACTCGATCGAGGGCAACTATGAAGGCAGCTCATACGTATGCCTGAATGCTTGGCATGCGCTCTTGATGATGGTTTAGGATGTCATCGACTTTGACACGTACTTCTTGAACTTGACCGAGGCTACGGCCGAAGAAGCCCCAAGATGGGATCTTCTGTATCAAGCTAAAGTGCGTTGCCGCCGCTTATAGCTACCCAGGTCTTCTCTTTTAGAAGGAGTACGAGCTGAAAGATCTCACTCCGAAAAGTTGGCACCGGCTTAGCGAACGAATACACGCCGACCCCGCTACGTATTCCAAGTTTTTAAGGTACGGAACTACTTCGCTTAGCACGTTGTTTTTGAACTCTACTATTATCGTTATTCACCAACAAGCTCACAGTTTGCTTAAATTTAAGTATTTAGGAACTACGCGCGTCGTTGGAACTACAAATGTGACAAGCAGTGCCGCGCAGAACTCCTTTGCTCTCTGCGCCGAGGGCACCACAACGAGACAGCGCTATGCCCGGAGAGTTCTTCGTTCCGCAGTACAGTCTACCCATCGCTGTTCCGAGCAACAGTGGTCGAACCCTCTATTGTGGAGCCGCTGACCAGAGATGAGTTCCTACAAGCCACGAAAGAGGCAGTCTGGAAGCGTGTTGCCGGATGGATTGGCCTTGGTTCAAGCTAGATTCCTGATTTATGCTCAATGGTCAATTTCCACTTTGTTCAAAACGTTCATACGTAGCCAGTGCATACGTTCGTTGCTTTAAACTTTGCCTTACTGTTTGCGTCCACAAACGGGTAACTCACTATTCTCTGTACGTTTCCTGAACTTTTGAAATAAATGCATTCACTATGGGATTGAATCCAGCTTTTTAGCTTACAGGTATTTTTGTCGGTTGCGTCGATATGTCCGACAGACACGGAAAAATTTGTCGGTGAAAATGGTAACGCCGAACGATCGGCGTCTCTTTATAGAAATTGTCACTTGACGCGACCGCCTGAGAGTCCATGGAAAACAATGGCATTTAGTATGAAGCGACTCTTGGCGGATTTATGAAAGTTACTAGTTGTTTTTATTTACTTCGACTGACGATTTTGCCGGTTTCTTGTTTGTCCGGCGCAGAAGGCCTTCACAAATCAATATTGATTGACTTCGGTGGTCACTTTGGCTTTTTGTATTTTCACGCCGTTTAAGTTGCAACTCTAACGATAGCCATACCATTAAATTTTCACGAAAGTACGGCAGTTTGTTCAAAAAATTGATTTGATATTATCCGTACATCAAGATGCTGACGTATTTATGATTTATTTTTGCGTTCGGTTTGATTTGCGCGGTGCTATGTACGTGACACCAGCAGCTTCAATCAAGTGCTTTCTAGCTGTCCACGTTTGTAGCAACGATGTCCGGCCATAAAAGAAGAAGGTACACCGAGCGCGACGATTCTTACGACGATCGGAAGCGTACACGGGACGAACAACGAGCGCGTCGTAACGAAAGCCGGGAAGCACGGGCTCGACGGCGATCGCGCGAGCGTAGAGAACGTTACGGGTACACCGAGGAGAGGTTTCACTCCAAGAAGTACCGCTACAGCGATCGTCATTCGGACCGCAAGGACAAGAGAAAAGAGGACCGGGTAAGTTGCTCTAGCTGCGTGCGACCATGTGAGAAAGTAGGCGGAAAATAAGCTCGATAGTGCTTAACCAACAAACGTAACGTGTCAGCGACAATGACGCCTAGTCCATGTCTTTGCCTAGTACGGTCGTAAGAATCACCCTAATGTGCAATACCAACCTGCGGATGTTTGTGAGGACCTTTCATCCTGAATCTTACGCCGACCAAGGATTCATGATCCACTTAGCGGACAACTAAATTTCTAAGATACCCACTAGCTATAATCTCGTCTCGAGGATTCCTCCTTAGGCAGTCTCGTGCCCATCCGCTGATTTCATGGCTTTTTCGCATATTCTAAGTGTCATATGTTTGGCCGCTGTTATCCTTGGCTGTGTCACGGCTTTTTCCGAGGGATCAGGTTGAGCAGGTGCGTGTCACTCCTCAACAGATTCTGCGAGGCTGTCAGCACTCCTGTGATATGCACCGATCGATAACCACCGTCTCATCAGGCATATAGCCGACGGCAATCACTAGGCGATCCGCTGGCTGCCTCTGTCAAGAAGGTAGACGCGTGCGCCGTTCGTCTTCGCCACGTACGGTGTAGCGTTGCGTCCATTCCCGGCGGACACGTCCATCTTGAGCGGCGGAGTCAGCTGTACCGCAAGCGTTTTGTGGGCGGCAAACGCAACTGGCGCGCCAAGGCGGCGAGTGGAAAAGAAAAGACCTCGTGCGCCGATCGGGCCAGATATATTAACTAATCGAACGGAGGGAAACAGGCGCTCGAGAGAGACAAGAAAGCGCGAGCGAGCCGCCGTGGAGCCAAGGTATTTCCCGAGCGCCTGAGGCAAGTGATAGCGATTGCTGCGGCCGCCGCGGACGGCCAGGCGGCAGCCGCTGTTGTTCAACAACTTGAACCAGCTCCAGCCACACGGGGAAGAAGACGAAGAACTTTTGCCACCGGCGATGAGGCCAAGTGTCTTCTCACTCAGCGGCGGATCGACTCACACCACTCTCCCGGAACGCCGCTCACGTTACGAGGACGAATTAACGCTGCTTAAAATACCTATCAACCGAGCTCTTAATTCCCTCCCCATTTTACCACGCCTGACGACGCATGTCTAACCTGGAATTGTTTTAAGTCATTCTTCCCTAGGCGTAAGGAAAGCTTTGCTCTCTCTCTCTACTTTATTCGAAACAGATTCAAATTCCTTATCAAAACTTCACTGTTTATTTATAAAATCGGAGAGTAGCAAAAGCTCTAAACTAGCCAGCGCTAATGTCCGAGCTTTCTTCTTAAGTTTAAGTCGAACGAAGCGGACCATATTCGATTGCTCTGGGTGGAAGAGACGTGTCATTGAACTTGTACAGAGTTATCACATTCGCAATTCTACTTTAGCCTTCTCGAAGCACGTTGACAGTTGCACAGACGGCAGGCCGCAGGTACATTGCGGCGCTGTCGAATTCACCTCCGCGACGTCGGCGAATGGCGATTACCTGGCCGCACTAACGAGGGACTTTGACGCGTTCCTTGACGAGGCTTTCGTGCGCAAAGGTCTCCTTCCTGACGGTTCCGTTCCCGAATCCTCATCGCTTCAGAACAGTGCTGCAAACAGCGGAATCGCTCCTTCGGTACACCACGCGCCTACTTCGAAACGCTACTATTCGCATCGAATCGCGCATCGTGCTGTGCTCGCGCCCGCTCCGAAGCTTCTCAAGCCAGAGTTCCTGCCTTCTGGAGCGCTCTCGTCATCACCTTGCTTCAGTACATCGGCAAACTCGACGCCTCAACTACCTCGGAAGAACCTCAACGAAGTAACGGAAGCGCACAGTCCCTTCGAGGACGACCTATCAGCGGAGATGACGAAGCGTCATCCGGATGGCGTCAAGCGAGTGCCGTTGGTCGTGATTCCCCGACGGAAGAAGCACAAGAACTATGTGTCCCGCAGGCGAAACACGCAGATGGTCGCCAATCTGCGGCGGTGCTCTTCGGACCCTGTGATATACAAGAGCTTCAACGCGTGGGCTGGCTTGAGCAAGGAGTTTGCCGACGATGAGAAACCGAAAGCAGCGGAAGAAGAGAAGGCTCCCGTCAGTAACGGTGGTAGTGCGCAAAAGTCGGCTGCGGACATACCCCTTGCCGCAACTGCAGCGTCCAAGCTGGCGCAGCGACGGTTCCCGATAGGTGGCGCGACGGCGAAGAACTCATTTGGCACGCAGCCTTCCAAAATCAGCGTCCCAGCCAAGTCCAACAATGGGGCTGTCGCAAACGCACGAAACGCGCTCGGCATCGACAAGAGAGAAGAGCCGAAACCGCCGGGAAAGTCGACTGCAGACGTACTCAATGCCGGAGCGGCACGTCGGCTCGGTCGCAAACTGGCAGCCCCATCCGTTGACGCAACCTGCGCACCTTCAACATCATCAATTCCCGCTTCTTCGCCTCTGCCACCACCATCTCCAAGCGCGAAGATTCCGCCCGTTGTGGATCCAAAGGCATCGCCCATTGAGAAGAAAATCACAGCGCGTCGGAAAAAGGTCGACGAACTCGCGCAGATCAAGAAGGAGCTTCGTGAAGGTCCGAAGATACCACCGTTGGCATCGGTGGTACGAAAGCCGAGCGGCGAGAACAGTGACGAAGCGAAGGCGAAGAACACCGTGGATGCAGTTACGGCAGCATTTGCTAAAGTTAACACGAGTAGCGAAACACAATCACCGATACAGGCGCGCAAGTTCTCAGGGCAGAAAGAACCCGTTCAACCATCAACCGCTGTGAAGAATGCGACTGCTGCAAAGCCGCCCGCTTCGCCGTCGATGGTCATCCGACGAGAGGCGCAAAAGTTGACGAAGATCGGTGACTCTTCGGCAGGACACAAGCTTCCCGCGAACCTCAAGAATGTGCCACCAACCACTATCCCCACCACGCCGGAGTCCCTCCGTAAGCCGCTTGAGATTCAAGCGGAATGCTCAAAGGCGTCCGATCTCTCGGAGGACCTGGACAAGTCCATCGAGCCACCCGTGCTCAACCTCAGCAGGCAGGTAGCCGTCCCCACGCCGTCCGCGTCCGGTAGCAGGAAGCCTTCTAAACCTCTGAACTCGGGTAGTGCAGCATTACTCGCCAGCTTGCAGTTGCCTCCATCCGTATCTGCTAAGGTCGACAAGATTATCGCTACTGGTGGCGGAAAACCGGGCACTAAGGTTAGTTCAGGGATGTTGGTTGACATAAAAAGCCCATGACTTGATCGCGCTCTCCTAGGTCCAGACAAGGATGTAAAATTAGAATAGTGTTGTCGACACCTAGTTTAGCTTGAAAGTTAGCTTGAAAGTTAATACCTAGTTGCTTTTTAGGGTGATCACAACCACGGCAATGCAAGCTACTTGGGCAGCTCAGCAAAGAATCTCGCGTCCAACCATCACCACTATCTAGGCACCAGCGCGAACGCGTCAGGAATTCCGACTCCAATTGCCAAAACGCCCATTCAAGACGACAGGGACGGCCACCTCATTTATGCAACCGGTGACGTTGTCGCTAGTCGATGTAAGCGCCTTGGCATAAGGAAGAAGAAAAGAATCGTCGAATATTTTAGACGAGATTGTGCGAACGCTTGGAGAAGGAACGTTTGGGAAGGTCGTCCAGGTGAAGGTTCGCAATGTAAGCATTGACGTTCATTTGTATAGGAGATAGTCGAAACCCTTGAGGTGCGAAACCTCAAATTTTGCAGGATGCACAGAGAGGAAACGGCGAGCTGGCGCTGAAGATCATCAAGAATGTCTCCAAGTATCGAGAAGCTGCACGCCTGGAAATCAACGTCCTGCACAAGCTTATGGAACATGATCCGAAGGGAAACCATCTCATCATTCAGCTTCTCGACCACTTTGACTACCATGGCCACATGTGCTTAGTCTTCGAGCTACTCGGCCTCAGCGTCTTTGACTTCATGGTGCGCGCTAGGTCCTGCTAACGTAGCTCACGCTTCCAGTTTTCAGAAGAACAACAGCTACCATCCGTACCCGATGGACCAAGCTCGCTACATTGCCTACCAGCTTTGCTATGCGGTAAAGTTCATGCACGAGCATCGGCTGACGCACACTGATCTCAAGCCCGAAAAGTAGGCACTATCGCGTTGAATGCAATCTCTGACGTTCTGTTTAGCATATTGTTCGTCAATAGCAAGTATGACATCGTGGAGAACAAGAAGCGGAAACAGGTCCGTGTCGTCCGTGACGCTACGGTCCGGCTAATCGATCTCGGCTCGGCAACGTTCGATCACGAACATCACTCCACCATCGTCTCTACTCGTCACTATCGAGCACCGGAAGTCATTCTCGGTAATTTCTGCATTCGTACTTCTTACCTTAGCTGTATTGTTTTCAGAACTCGGATGGGCTCAGCCATGCGACGTCTGGTCTATTGGGTGCATAATGTTCGAGCTCTACATGGGCATAACGCTCTTCCAAACGCACGATAACCGCGAGCACTTAGCCATGATGGAGAGGATTCTGGGTAGCATACCATACAGAATGGGAAAGCGATCCAAGTAAGCATTTTTGTAAAGTTTGCAATGCGTTTTGCGTAAATGCTGAACAAGTTGCATTCGTACTTCTCTTCAGAACGAAGTACTTCTACCATGGCCGTCTCGACTGGAATGAGAAGACGTCGGCGGGGCAGTACGTTCGCGAGAACTGCAAGCCACTGCACGTAAGTCTTCGCTGATTTCGATGCAATTTCCATCCATGCAATGATCCGGTGCTTATATTACCGTGCATTCACCGAATGCGCTTTGTGCGGCTATCCATATCTCATAGCGGTAGTACGGGAGTGTAGGTGAGCGTTGTTACACCGCTTTCAAGTGTTGTACCCGTGACACTCCCTTGCCTATGACACAAGAATCGGGCTAAGCGTCTCGTGTCTTTTGTTATGTTAAACAGAGACAAATGACGCGAGCGCTTAGGGCCAGCAGCTTCCGGTTGGCTTTCGTTCCACCGGGAAATATCGATTCAATCAGTGTCATATGGCGGATTAGCCCGGCTATGCAAGTGTTTAAGCCGGTTCATCAACCTGCAGGAAAGGGATAAACTGATTCAAGACGAAGCAAGCAAGATTGAATGTTCAGAGGTACATGCAGTCAAATGAAGCCGAGCACCGAGAGCTGTTCGACCTGGTCCAGAGGATGCTGGAGTACGAGCCAAGCCAGCGGATCACGCTGGCGGAGGCGCTGAAGCACCCATACTTCGAGAGAATGCCTGCCAACCAACGGTAGGTTTGCAACCAGGAAACTGCAACCCCCCCCCCCAATAGTTTCAGAATGGACAATGGTTCGCCGACTTCTTCGCGCAGCAACGACCGCGGCTCCATGGTAGTGAGCACGTCTTCGGCAGTAAACGACGCCGTGAAGCCGACGGACCGCGCGTCGCGAGACTCCGGCATCGGTACCGCCAACAACGGTGCGGTTTCGTCGACCACGGGCCCTGTGGTCAGCTCTTCGACGAACGTTTCGTCTCATCCTCTGCCGGACTCGTCGACAAGTGAACGATAGGCGGGCTGAAGCGTCGTTCATCACGCCCAGGGTGGTGCTCAAGAGTGCTAATTCGTCGTACTTCCTCACTGTGAATTCGATCCAAATATGACCATTTGACTGAAGATTCCCGCCTAACGACGAATCCTCGAAGCCGCACGGGTCCTCCTACGTTATCCTTCTTTTCTCTCCCCTCACATAGGTTGCCGTAGTGACACCATCATCACATTGAATTTCATGCTGTTACCACTCCGAATTTGGAATGGTCACCTGAAGACTAAAAGGCACAAATCGCTCAAGCAGCAATAATACGTAGGGGAAGTGTATCTTGCACCCTCGGGATTGTTGTTAAGCATGTAAACCGTCCCCGCCAAGCATCTGTCTATTATTGTGGTTTGTCTGCCCTTGCGTTGTGCTCCCGTATGCTCCACTCATGCCCAATGTATTTTTCCGTTTGACGATCATTAGGTCCCACTGGGATAGGAAGATTTATTGTTGTCGATTAAACAATCTTCGCATTACGTGTACAATGCGCAAAACACATGGTACGTAGGACTCGGTTCTTGAAGCTACGCCTCTTTTTCTGGACGACGCTCGAATTGTTCGTGAACAACCCATAGAGGCTGGAAGGACTGGAGAAATCCGCCTTTCGATGTAAGATTGGGTAGTAGCCGAAAGTGAAGCTGCTTTGCCGAGAACCGATAGACGACGAACCACGCTATGAAACGTACTGAAACGAGAAAGTGAAGTTTCTTCTGATACGTGCCGAGTTATATATCCCAGCAAGAAATACTCTGTAGATATAGCTCAAGCCCGTTAACTTCCCCACACTTTTGTTTTTGCCAACACTGCCGACCACACTGTTTAACTGCGGTAGGTCTCATCCTACGTTCGCCTCTTCATTGGCCCGTATTGACGGGTTTCCTTGTGGAATGGTACTTCCCCACAGAATTCGGATTTCGGCACGTCCACTCAACACTGGCGCAATTTCCGGTTGACCTCCATAAGTGGTCATCACATTTGCCTGGAACAAAACAGGTCTAACAGCGGCGGCACCTCTTTTGCTGGCGAATCATTTACGGGCTTTTAAGTGGTGTGCGGGTCACTTCATGGCCGGATCGCTACTCTTTTTGGTGATTGTTGTGCGGGAGGAAGCATGCACCGCGGTTACTCGACTACGACTGTAATGAAAGACCCTCTTGCCGACAAGAGTAGACTGTCAGCCAACAATTTTTGTTCTTCTTGTGGTATTATGGCGTTCAGTAGATGACAACTTGTGCCTTCTAGACCCATACTATGGGTTGCTATGGGTCCCATAGCAACTTAACCGTACGTACCAAGGGTCGCAGCCAAATTGCTTAAGTTATACGTGCTACACCTAAGAGCAAGGAACACAAACTTACTTAGGTGTAGGGCGAGAAATGGGCCTACAATGACGATAATAGTTCTCGTCAGTAGGAATAGCGCTGTTCTGAACTTCAGGAAAGGAATCAGGGCCCAGCACGTAGTGGAAAACACGGTAAGGATTAAGCTGTCCAAGATCATTTGGGACGCCATTTTTCGCGGGA
>JNEY01000007.1:1624568-1662617 GCA_020875895.1 Aphelenchus avenae
CGCTACCTACACTACCGGTCACTTAGTTCCTCCTCGGCCCGCATGACTGCAACAGAAGCACCCGAGTTGGAGTCCCGTGACCTTGCCCTTAAACAACCTTGAAGGGCTGACCGGTTACGCTGACCACGCATTAGGTGAGCGGAAACCGCCGCATTTTCTCAGCAAGTAGAAGTACCGTGCGCGTGGAGGTATTTGCGCAATCCGGCTAACGTCTTCCGCCGATTATTCCGCGCATCCCCGCGGCGAGCTTGCATCTTCCCAGCAGCCGGGGATTCTGTGCGGCGTTTCGCAACCGTGTGCTCAAGGCATAAATAAAATTCGGTGAAATGGAATGAGACGGACAGTAAAAACCTGTTCCACCCTCCTTGCCTCGGCGACGCGATCGCTTTTTCAATCTATGCAGTGGCGCTTCTTTTCCACTACCCCCACCGCACGAGATGGGACAGCGTCGCCGCGTCGCCGTGAGGCACAAGTCTGATCACCGCAAATGCGCCGTTGGATATCGCCAAACGAAGATGGCGGCAGCGCGTGGTTGCGAAGCCATAGCGTAACGTTAGCGTCAACCTGAGATACAGGCCATGACTAACTGGATTGAAGCATCTGGGTCTGAGCCGTTTAGCCGTGTTTAAGTGGTACTAGTTCATGACGTTAGGGAGGTTAAAAAGCAACGTCTAGTGGAATAAAAAGAAAGGGCAGCAAGTGTTACGGCAATGTTACAAGTCGGATAACCTCCTAGAATGACCACACAGTTTGTACAAGAAGATCGTATCGTAAGGCAACAAAGTCCCAGACGATCAGACCGCTAATAAGATGTGGCACGCTGAGCTTACTTGGCACGCAAAACTTCCTCAGACACATGCAACAGTTACTAAAACGGACGCCATTCAAAAGGCGCTACAAGACTGACATGGCCCATCGAAGCAAGAAGGAGAAGTAATCGAAGACAGACAACGAAAAACCTGCCTCCGAACCGTAGAAGCGCATGAATGACTCGAGAGCCGTGTATTTGGAGGTTACTTTACATAGAAATCCGTCAAGGGCGCCAGTACCTGTTGCAATAACCTTCGCAGTGCCTCCACCCATTTGCCCTTGTCTCGGCGACCCTTTCAAGGACCCTAACTCGCTTACGCGTTAAGCCTTGACCTTATCCGGGGATACGCGCTATCAACTGCGCACGTTGTTTCTCGACACGGTTTGAACAGGTTCGAATAACTGTGTGATGACGCAGACTCTCTTGGCGGTTCCAGGTAGCGCGAGTTCAGTTACGTACGTGCAGCTTACTCATCAGCCTGCGCCTCACATTCCCCTGCTAAACTAAGTTCCATTTTGTGGATGTTTGTTGACATAGATGTGGTTGAAGGATGGCGAATGTGTTTTCCTCGTCCGCCGTACCCATTTAGTGACAGCGACGAGAAAACGCGAGTGCTGAGTGGGATGCCAACCTTGACCCTGATCGGAAGCAGCGAGAGTGTTCTAAGCCAGGCGCCGTTGTATCGTAATACCGAGAGTCAGCACGTAGAACGTCGGCAGTGAAACNCATACCGCTACCTACACTACCGGTCACTTAGTTCCTCCTCGGCCCGCATGACTGCAACAGAAGCACCCGAGTTGGAGTCCCGTGACCTTGCCCTTAAACAACCTTGAAGGGCTGACCGGTTACGCTGACCACGCATTAGGTGAGCGGAAACCGCCGCATTTTCTCAGCAAGTAGAAGTACCGTGCGCGTGGAGGTATTTGCGCAATCCGGCTAACGTCTTCCGCCGATTATTCCGCGCATCCCCGCGGCGAGCTTGCATCTTCCCAGCAGCCGGGGATTCTGTGCGGCGTTTCGCAACCGTGTGCTCAAGGCATAAATAAAATTCGGTGAAATGGAATGAGACGGACAGTAAAAACCTGTTCCACCCTCCTTGCCTCGGCGACGCGATCGCTTTTTCAATCTATGCAGTGGCGCTTCTTTTCCACTGCCCCACCGCACGAGATGGGACAGCGTCTCCGCGTCGCCGTGAGGCACAAGTCTGATCACCGCAAATGCGCCGTTGGATATCGCCAAACGAAGATGGCAGCAACGGGCGGTTACGAAGCCATAGCGTAACGCTAGCGCAAGCTGAGATACAGCCCATGACTTACTGGATCGAAGCATCTGGGGTATGGGCCTTTTAGCCGGTTCTCAGTGGTACTCGTTTATAGCGTTAGGGAGGTTAAAAAGTAACTTTTTTCATGGAATAGAAGCACAGCAAGTGTTACGGAATGCTGCAAGTCCGGTAACCTCCAAGAATGACCACACAGTTTGTATAAGAAGACCGTATTGTAAGGCAACCAAGTCCCAGCCGATCAGACAGCTAATCAGATGTGGCACGCTGAGCTCACTTGGCATGCAAAACTTTCTCAATCACACGCAACAGTTAGTAAAACGAAAGGCGCTGCAAGACTCCCATGGTCCATCGCAGCTAGAAGGAGAAGTAAGCGAAGATAGACAAGGAAGAACCTGCCTCCGAACCGTAGAAGGGCATGAATGACTCGAGAGCCGTGTATTTGGAGGTTACTTTACATAGAAAATCCGTCAAGGGCGCCAGTACCTGTTGCAATAACCTTCGCAGTGCCTCCACCCATTTGCCCTTGTCTCGGCGACCCTTTCAAGGACCCTAACTCGCTTACGCGTTAAGCCTTGACCTTATCCGGGGATACGCGCTATCAACTGCGCACGTTGTTTCTCGACACAGTTTGAACAGGTTCGAATAACTGTGTGATGACGCAGACTCTCTTGACGGTTCCAGGTAGCGCGAGTTCAGTTACGTACGTGCAGCTTACTCATCAGCCTGCTCCTCACATTTCCCTGCTAAACTAAGTTCCATTGTGGATGCTTGTTGACATAGATGTGGTTGAAGGATGGAGAATGTGTTTTCCTCGTCCGCCGTACCCATTTAGTGACAGTGACGAGAAAACGCGAGTGCTGAGTGGGATGCCAACCTTGACCCTGATCGGAAGCAGCGAGAGTGTTCTAAGCCAGGCGCCGTTGTATCGTAATACCGAGAGTCAGCACGTAGAACGTCGGCAGTGAAACCGCTGACGAGGGGCGCAGGTAGCAATTAGGCATGGGATTGATGATTTTATCGTGGTACTCTACAAAACACGGTTCGTTTTAGGGAAGTCTGGTTTCCTAGTTCAAGTTCCATTCGGAGTTTCGGCTAGCTAACTGTGTTCTGGTAAGCAATCTGCTTTGTTTTTGTTTTCTTCCTCATCCTGGCGAAAACAAAAGCGAAAGCGCTGCGGGAGACCATGCAAGGGTCCTCCTTGCCCGGGGCCTTAGCTCCACCCACGATGGGTGAGCTTCGCACTGTGCATGCAGACAGTGAGCGAAGGTGCGCGCGAATCGCGGAGACGCGAGAGGAGAGCGAGGGAGAAAACGCAGAATCCCCTGCTTTCTTTTGATGGTCTTCTTTTTGCGCGCTACCGTCCGCCCCGCCGTGCACGCGACTGCCGCTGACTGCCACGGTGTGGCCATCGCGCACCGTCCAGCCAACCAGCCACAATCGCTTTCAGCCCCTTTCGGACTTCCCAAAAGTGACAGTTCTGCTTGCGCTGGTTGGCTGGACACGTCCGCCGGTGCCGCATAGCTCGCGTATTGCTTGAACTGTGCGTGCCATGGAGGTCCAGTAACTTGCGGCTATGTGACCGATGTTTTTCAGAAGCTGACGGTGCATCGCGCAGCCTTCACGACCAGCTGATCACGACGGACATCAAACTCTTGCCGCCGCTTGACCCTGCGATGAAACTCGACGACCTCGAGGACACGACCTCGAACCCGCCATCCGAGGTCAACGGCGGTTCTGCCACCAACAGCAGCGCCATGAGTGGAGGCTCATCGCCAGTGGCAAGCTGCTCTACACCCTCGGGCTCGCCCACCGGTGTCTTGACGACGCCCAAGCTCGAGCCGTCCTATTCCGTCGAGAGCATTCACTTGCCTCAAGCTCAGCCACGAATCCTACCGCATGACGCCGCTAACCCACTTGTCCACACCCTGCCCCAGGCTCAACATATTCAGCCCTATCAGACTGTGCTCCACCCGCAGTTACAGCGCAACGGCAGCGTGCGACAGGCTCACGCAACTTCCGCGGCAACAGCTCCGCTGGAGTACGAGAATTGCCCCGTCTGCGGCGACAAGGTTTCCGGATATCACTATGGCTTGCTCACCTGCGAGTCGTGCAAGGTAAGCCCCTTTCGTGAATTTTACCGCATGCTTCCAATACTGTTTACTCTTTTCTGGATTCCCATAAGAAGTGAACAATCGGAGAAACCTGATAAATTGAGCCAGACAGTTGCAACGACAGCGCGCGACGCACACTGCGTCTCGCGTGGCATTTTTTGCATTGTTCCGGTTAATTAAACCAAAGTTTGTTTGCTCGCTTCGGGACCTAATTTCCGCCTTAACACCTTTATCCGGCCCGTGGGCAATGTCCGCGCGACCTGCATTACATAGCACCTTGTATTCGCGTGTCTTATCAACACTCGTTTTACGATGCATGATCGTTTTAGGGCTTCTTCAAGCGTACGGTCCAAAACAAAAAGCAGTACCAGTGCACTGCGAACCAGGAGTGCGTCGTGGAGAAGAACAGCCGTAAACGATGCCCGCATTGCCGCTTCCAGAAGTGCATCACGCAAGGCATGAAGATCGAGGGTAAGTCCATTAATGCTCGGTTTGGCAACATTTTGCGTTGGGCACCAATCAAAGACTTGCGAAAATCGGAAAAGACGTGCAAGTTAGAGCGTCAGAAGCAATGCGTTCTTTGTTGCACTTTTTCCTCAGTTGCAGCTAGTTCCTGCGTGAGCACGCTTTTTATGTGTTATTGTTGTCTCTCTAACAGCGGTGCTTCCCTTTCCCAGCGCATACCTCTGCGTACCAGCACGTACGTTTGTAAAAACCTGATTTCCGCCTCTCTTGTTGTCTCAGCGGCCAGCAGGCTGTCGACAGACGACAGCGCAACGCGTGCAAGTTTCTTTCCCCTTTCTTCGGTTAGCGATGCGCCCGTGCTTCGGGGCGAAGATGAAGACGATCCGCGCGCGAGCCCGCTTCTGGGGAGCCGAGCAGATTCGGGGACATAAGTAGGAGAAACCTCAAAGAGTGGGCCTCGCCGTCGGCGCCGTGGGCGAAAGTGATTCAACCGATTAGCGCACTTCAGATCACTCCGCGTAAGGAATACAAAGCGGCGTCGCACTCCTCGGGCGTGCAGCTATTCCGCCGCCTGTTTCCTTCCGCACACACGCGACGCAACAAATGCTTGCGCTCGCCGCGCTCCTTAGAAAGCGAAATTTGCCTCCCGCGGACCTGTGGTATTGGCGGAAATTTGAATTCCCATCCGCACCCGGCTCCGGCCGACAAGTCCGACATGCCCAGGTTGTCGGCTAATCGTTTTATGGAGGCAAATTTCGAGCTCTGCGCGCACAGAACTTGTTCCTGCGCCGAGGGGATTTCACTTCGTGGAAAGTAGAAGCGGTTTGCGACGCAGATCGAAGCCGACGACATGCGACGTGCGTCATCCGACATGTGGACAAAAGCGAAAGTAGAATGGAGCAACAAAAAAACCGGGTACGCTGTCTACGAAGGTTTGCACGTAAACATCTCAGAGGCTTTGCTGCAAACAAGCCACTATAACGCATTCATACTCTTGCACCGTTATCCAGCTAGCAAACATAAACAAAGGGATCCGCACCATAGGTTGTTTTGCTAAGACTCTTAACTCCTCACCTCATCTTGCGTTGGCCGGCAAAGACGATGTTGATAAGTGGCTTATTGCGTAACGGAGCCGATCAGTGGCTGAGAGCCGGGAGATCGTTGGGTGGAATGTGCGGTGCCCTTTTGGTCGATCAATCACAGAATGTACCGCGAGATAGGGATCTGGCAAAACGGTCAGCGAGCCGGTCGGCCGTCACTGCGGGCCAAAGGCTGGATTTTATGGGAACCGGTGGGCACGCGAGATCTCCCTGATTTCCCTGCTCGCATCGGAGTTAATTGGCGCTTTGCAAGTCGTTTAGCCCACCGCATGCATCATCCGTCGCAACACTGTCGGGACTATTCCGCAACACCGCCATCAATCCTCGCCCGACTGATATCCCACTAGTAAACTACCATTCCCAGTGTTGCGCAAGGGTCCCTTCGAGAATACACAGCATATCGTAAATGGCCAACGACGGTCCCCAATAAAAGTATCCATACCGAGAATGGGTAAATTTCAAGATTGCGCTGCTCGTCGAATCACTCATACTTCAAAGCGCAGCTTGAAATACGAGTACGGTCACTAGGGTTCGGTCCGACTAATTGTAACACGACGTCCCGAGAGCTCCAGTGTGACCTCGGGAATTGGCGTGGGAATCCTTCGGACAATACGCTGTGTGGGCCCGTCCGTGCTTCGAACGATTACCTCCGTTTGGCCGCTCGCCGAAAATGCATGCCGAAGCGCGGTCGCGGCAGCTCGTCGCTATTGTTCTGCGCTCACGCGTGAATTAATTACAAAAGAGCGCATGAGAATTCCGCACCGTGCCCTGGCATGAGTTACAACGGGGAAGTACGACGTCCGCTGAGCCACCGCGCCAGGGTGCCTGATTGAACCTTTGTGACCTCTTTTGTAGCTCTGATTGGATTCCTGCCCGGCCAGACAATTGAGGGTACGGCACCGTGAATGCTAATTACAGGGCGGAAAGGACGAGTAGCAAGTTCGAGCATTCGAAAGCGTTGCATGCTCAGCACGAGAAGAACCAGTAGATCATGTAGGTCTCAAATAGGCAAAAGAGTCGGATCAAGATATCCACATGCTATGTGATTCAAAATCCGCAGCTCCGTATCACGTATACCGATAAGCCTCTTCTTTCAGCCGTACGAGAGGACCGCATGCGCGGAGGCCGTAACAAGTTCGGATCGTACTACAAGCAAGACCGAGCGCATCGCATGAAGCAGATGCAAACTCGCGTGAACACGAATGCCGCCATCATTCAAGCGCAACACGGACAGTACGCTTATGCCATTCCCGTCAGCACGTCGGGTCCCCTGCGGGAGCACAACGTGACTAGCAGGTTAGTCTTCGTTTGTTTGCATATGTACCCCAAATTTCGAGCTGTCACATCCTATGTTGCTGATGCGACTTGAGGCCCGATGCATTGCCGCATTCTATAAATTTGTCGGCATCCTCCTTTACGCTGGTGCTCTCCCTATTAAAGCCGACTGGAGAGACGCTACAGCCCGACAGTGGCACTTGGGCAGTATCGGCGTCCAAAAGGAACCACCGAAAAGAGTGCTGGGCGCGGATACGGCCAACCTTGAAGTGTAGCACCAACATACTAATTAAGTGCCAGCGTGCCGCCGCCTCTCTCGCTTTCATCCTTTGTTCCTTTGACGCATGGCCCGATAAGAGGGGATGAGTGCTGGGACAGCGGAATTCGCACCCGCCAACACCCGATACTTATCCGACTTTCATGCGAAGGCTCATCCGGCTCTGTCGGCAGCGCAGATAACACGCATAATTACACGCCTTCATATTCCCGCATTCTCACACAGGTCGTGCCGAACACGCGTGGAATGCTACTAGTGTATGCATAACAAAGCTATTCTAGTACCCAAGAGCATCAGAATGGACGTGCCACAGCAGCGTCCGTACATCAGAACATGGGTCCCTACCTCGACCACCAGCAGACACGGGGCAAAATCGGCTACTCGTACGATGCGCTGCTTCAGTCTCCAACGCTCTCCAGCAGCACGGGTTCGTCAGGTACCCCTTCGCGTCGGATTCTATCCGCATGCAGGCACGTTGCACGTGTCTAACACTCTCCTTTTTAGTGTCGGACATCATGCGCCATGCAGCAACGGCAGCCTATACGCCGAATGCCGACCTGGCCAGCCTGCTAGGACACTCGATCGACCAGCGCAATCACCTCATCGACGCCACCGGTTTCGTCGGCTATCAGCACAACGTGAAGCCAGAGCCTTTCGATGGGTACCTGGCCATCGGTCATATCGCGCACAACGGAGCTGCTCCGATCACCTCGGATGGCACCTATCAGTTGGTGCAACCCGGCGAGTACATCTCCTATGCGCCCATGATGTCGATGACGATGCCCTCGGTGGTTACAATGCCTTCGAGCGCCGGGAACTCACCCGAACAGGTGCTGCCCGTCTGTCCGGTGCCTACGGAGAAGACAATCGACACCTTCTACTCGGGGCACAAGTTCTCCCTGGAACGCCTCTATCAGAAACTGAGACAGGAGAGGTACGTGTACGCGGTCCTTGAAGTGCTGATTGTGTCCTTTAGACCTGCGTTAAACTCTGTAAATGTGGTACACGCACGGAACATCGCGTCTTCGTTCGATTTCTGCGTCCAAGTCGTCGACTATCACCTAAACACGAGTGTGCAGCTAATCCACCAAGACGACTCTTTCTCTCGGATTGACGTTCGTAAATCGGCTTTAAACCGTTCCTTTATTCTAACGCTTTAGCAAGTGGATTTGAAGATGCAGCTGCTGAAGTACTCGTGGCCAGCAGTGCATCTGATCGACTTTACGTACAGCATTCTCATGGGCGAGTTGCCGGAGCGCATCGCGATGAACCGGAATGGCGATAAGTAAGCTCGAAACCGCTAGCAAGCCCTTCCTTCACTATGAGCAATTCCTAGGATCGAAGCGTGGAGGCTCGCGCTACTCGGATGCGACGACCTGAAGGCGGAATGGGAGTCGCTATGCACTCAGCTGAGGCAGTACCATTTCGACGGCATCGACTATGCGGCGTATCGGTACCTCGCACTATTCAACGAAGGCGCAGTACAACGTAAGCAGGCGATTCTTCAGTGACGAGAACCAAGCACCGCTTTAGGCAATGAACGAATCCCCGGTCAAGAAGGTGTCGCAGAGCTGCATTCAGGCTTCCTCTTCGCGTGGGCCGAGTGGAAGAGCACGAATCCTGCGAACCTGCCTCTCTACAAAATTTTCCCTCAGTTCAGGTATGTTGCTGCTTCCAATTGCATAGTTAATGAGATATCGAGTGACTGCTCGTTCGCAACTTTGTTTAACGAGCAAACAACTACTGCGACACCTGGGGTGATGCAAGGCGAGGCTTAATCCTCACGCCTAATTACCATCTCACGCCGCATTGGCCTAACCTTTGTGAGCCTTTGCGAGGTTCGCGCACAATATGATTTGCATTTGAATCAGGTGCTCGTAAAACGGGATGAATAACGGCAGCATCTCAGTGTGGTTGGAGAGGATAATTGCCCGTTACGGTTCTTCATGAGTCAAAGGTCGAGAGAGGATTTCTCGAGACTGGCGGATTCAAGTAGCTCTGCAGGACTACGCGAAACATATGCTGACTCCCTAGGCTAAGCTTACTTGCTGGCAGAGAAGAGGAAATAAAAGAAAATCGACGCATCTCTTTTAGCCAGCTCGCCTGGAAGGCACTCGGCTTCTTCTCCACTCACTACCGAAAGAGCGCGGCACACTCTCCGTCGTCGCAGTCGTTGCTCGACGAGATGCTACAGTGAAGACGCAGCCAAACTCCCTTAGATACCCAGATGTTACCTCTGCGACCGTGAGCCCGAAACGTATTGTGCTCTATGATGCATTCCAGTATCCTGCTCCACCACCTAGGTCCACGTCATAAGCGGCGTATTTTCTCCGAAGATTGTGCAAAGTTGTATTCCAATGCACTCACTACACTCTTTTCCAACACGAATGTGACCAGCCAGAGGCTTGCCATTTGTATAGTTGTTCTTTAATAGCCTTGAAGGCCTTTTACATATTTGCGCTTTTCTTATTCATTTTGCGGGTCCAGCGACTATCCGTCCTCGAAACCTTCTCTCGAACACGACGCCTTCGTAATAACCTAAATACCGTTCCTACCCTTTGATACTCTGCGACTTACTTCTACTCAGGCATTTCCATTTAGGCTACATTCCACGTCGTTTGTAATGCAATTCAGGCCGATCCACCTTGTTCCACTTGCAACACTCCAAAGCGCTAAACATTGCCAGTTTGTTTGTCTGGCTTCGTTTACGAAATGTGCATGCCTCGTATGTGTTTAATCGAGAGTAAATCTTTACCCTGAACAGTCCAGCAACTAAGGTCGTCTGCTTTAGGTGGTCTTAATAGTAAACAGCATTTATACATGATTTATAGTTTGAAGTGGATGTGGCAAATTCATCATTTGACTTTGGTTAGCATCACTTGAATAGAACAGCGTCAATTTGTTAGCGGGCTCGCTCTCTCAAAGGATGCGTCTCTTGGACGGTTGGCGCTCGCGATTGCCTTTCGTTTCCGTCTTTGTTCAAATCGCTCGCGTGTGGTGTTTACGACGGCTTTTAAAAAAAGTTTTCTTTCGTTGCGCACAACCGTATGCAGCTGAAATTATCCACTGCATATGTGTAACTTCCTACCGACTTACTAATTACACTAGTCACTGAGATCACAAGTCACTTTAGAATCGATGAGCGCGACTACACAGCTCAACGGATACAGCGTGTTGCGGAAGGTCGGTGAAGGAGCCAGCGGCGTGTGCTTGCTCTGCGAACGCGACGACGATGAGCACCACCAGAGAGTAGTGATCAAGAAGGTGTCGGCGAAGAGCAGGTCCAAAGACAGCACGGAACTGCTACGAGAAGCGCTCATTCTGAAGAAGGTTAGCCATCCCTTCGTGATCGGCTTCTACGATGCGTTCCGCTCGAAAGACTCACTCTACCTCGTACTCGAGTATGCGGAAGGAGGCAGTCTCGAGAATTTCATCGCGGAGCAGACCGGACCCATCCCCGAAACCACTATTTTGCGTCTGTTTACGCAGGTAGGTAATTCATGCATCTCTTGTATTAGATTTACACCAAGTGTTTTCAGACGGTCTTGGCTGTAGAGTACCTCCATGCGAAGAACATTATGCACAGGTTAGACTGGTTTCAGCTTGGCAACTACCTAATAGAACTGCTTCAGGGATCTGAAGCCGTGCAACGTCCTGCTGAACCGGAAACGCACGCTCGTGAAAGTGGCCGACTTCGGGATCAGCAAGCAGTTGGGTGCGGACGAGCTGTTTGCTAAGACAAAGGTTGGCACGCACAGCTACATGCCGCCGGAGATTCGCCTTGGTTTGCTCATAGAACACGACGTACTCTAACTTCCGGTTGTTCTAGGTGCTCCGTACGACTTGAAGTGCGACATCTGGTAAGGCATGGTTGGCCATGACTTGTTTCGAACGACTTCCTAGGGCCTTGGGTTGCATCCTCTACGAGATGATCGAGCTGAAGCAGGCGTTCAGCTCAGTCGGCTTCTCTGGGAGCGCTGACAAAGTGAGTTCCATTCACGCGGTCGAGCATGATACTAACAGTGCATCATTCAGAAAGCTTTCACGATGGGATCGAATCACGTGAGCGATGCCCTCAAAGATCTCACGCACAATCTTCTCGACCCTACAAGTTACTTCCGGCCGCAAGCAAGCGGTACGTGTTAGTAACTCAAGACAGTCAGCAAGTAGAAAATTGGACTACCCATCATTGCATCGGTTAATTTAGAAATTCTCTTGCGGCCAGTCATTATGGAAACGTACGTTCGTGTCTGCCTTGAAGGTGTGCCAAATATTGCCGACTGATGAACCAGTCACTCTCACGTTGTCTAACACTATGCTTGTACAATTTTCATGTGTATACGGTGTCACATGCTCAAAGACGAGCTTGTTGCGCAACGGATGCCGTGGTAAAAATATGTAAGTACGGAAGTAAAACGAGCTTCTTACTCTGTTAGATTATCTAGGACCTATAGCTAGTCAGAGTTACAGTTGTGCTTGGTAATTCACGCACGCATTTGACGTTTCCCTGTACGTGTGCCCAAAAGGGTAGTCCTCTAGCTCATGCTCATTTTTTACCTGATGGCCAACGCACATTTTTTGTTCAGTTACCGCCTGCTGTTACGCAAATCCCATGCCATATAGGTACGCCTTTAATAAGGAAGCTCGGAAGAACAATTAAGCACCACCGTACATGATATGAAAACAAGTATCACAGACAGTGTTTGTTCGAATATGTAGGACCTGTTTTGCCGTCTTGCCGCGCCTGGGTTCCTCAGGATGCGGCAATGGTCGAAGCACAAGCTTTACATGAAGCATCACAGTGAGCTGTCTCGGGTCGTGTCCACTGGCGAATGCTGCGAGGCATCTGAGGTCTTCCACTGCAAAGAGCCGTTTCTGCTCGCCAGCGACTCCGTGTTAGTGGTCGCCGTCAATGGGTGCCGTGCACTCAGTACCGCTCCGTTGACTTGACTAACAGACAGATCCAGGAACGCATTGGAGAACAGACGCGAGCATCGATGGGTGATACGCGAGCTGAGATGGAACCTTCGCAGCGAGAGCACGTCGTCACTCTTGTGCCAGGATCGAAGTAGTTCGGCAAACGCCAACCGGAATTGTTCGTTAAGCAGCGCGTACAGGATCGGATTCCATACAGTTGAGCTAAATTTAAGGATTAGGTGTCTTTGCTTGAGCCGGCAAAAATGCAACGACTCGAGTTTCGGTCGTTAACCAAACACAATCCTTTGAACCCAACCGTCACCCTGAGCTATCTGTGTCTGTGAACTTTTCAAACTTCCGGGACAACTCGAAACGAGCGAGGCTGAAAAGTTCAGCGTGTATACTTTCAGGAAAGGACTTTTCCGGGCGCGTAACCCCTTAATTAAGCTTGCGCAACGCTAATAGAAAGTAGGAAGGCAAGCGTCACCTCATGGATATGCAATGAGTGATTATGCCGAAGAGGTATTCCTGGCGCGCCACGACCGCTGGAAGCCATTGGTAGTCTCGGAGAAAATTGAATACGACTGAAGGCGTCCAGCAACAAAGAAAGACGCCGACCATCGCCTAAAGATTTCTGAATGTCAATGAGTTCTGCGCAGCAGCGGCATGTACTGTTCCGAGTCACACTTGTAAACGTGACACGTGGTATGGCTTAACGATGTGGAAAACCCACCATGAGCATTTTGTTGGTACGCAGACGACGCCTCAACGCCTGCTTGCGTTGTTCGGAATGTAGGCTACTGAGCTTGCGTAGTTCATCGCTATCCTTCTTCACCAGCAGCCCCTACAATACAAAGAGGTCATTCGCGGCACAGAGTGGATAGGCGGACCTTTCCGAGCTTGAGCGAGATCATCATGTAGCAGAAGGTAATGCAGAAAATGGGCAGTACGAACTGCATGATGAACACCAGTGTTCCGTAGGTGCTGCGCCCCGTCTCGTCATCGCCCCAGTCCTCTGAGCAGAACTGGCCACAGAACCCGGCATAGTCAACGAGCGCCTGCAACATCAACAACAGTTGAGCAAGTCTCAGGTTGGCATACCTGCTTGAAGAACATCGGTAGCGAGATGGCAATGGCAGCTGCGCAGTTCAGAGCGATGATCGCGAAAGCATGCTTCTTCTGGATGGACCGCTTCGTCGGAAACACGATGAGAATGAAGCGGTCGATGGAGATCGCAGTCAGCGTGAGCGTTGAGAAGCATAAGCTCGAACCCTAAAGTCGTTTGGGTAACCTTCGTTTTGTACTGGTGCAATGATTAAGTAATGTGTAGCTTTCGCATTTCATGGGGCAGGGAGCTTTACTGTCATAATTTTGCAATCGTCTACTTGCGTGTGGTCCTCATTATGTGGAATTAGCTGCTCCTTTTCGTAACCCTTCAGCGGACATTTCGTAGCAAACACTTCCGAAATATGTCTGGAAGAATCCTTGTGTTTTAGTCATTCATGTGCAGCTCTCGGACGGGCCCTTGAGGTAGCCTCAAGAGCGGGCATGGGACCCACGCGCTGGGCTAACATGCAAGCCGACGTTTTTCGCTCCAGCTGAGATTCCTTCTGACAACAATGGCTTTCATTCCTACCACCGTGTACTCTTACAAATTAGGACCCGAGGAGCATAACCGGCGGCGCGTCACGCGGCCGGAATGCAGAAAACGTTCGCATTTCCTTCGGTTCACTCGGCAAGCCAACGCCACACGACAGGGAGCCGATGGCCTCGTGCATTTTTCTTGGTTAGCTCCATTAGTTTAGGCTGGGTAAACTAGGACTTTCTCGCGCCGCCGCCCCTGCAGCGCAGCGTTGATGGAGCTGCCGTTGCTAATTGGTGCACCGAGGGAAGCTGGCCCACCATGCGGAAACGTCACTCTTGGACGAAGCAGGCTTTGATGAATTACAGACAAGTGCGGACGGATCACACACGCCAAAATTTTGACTTGCTTCTATTTCGGTCACGGTCCTTTTCACGGGCCGCCACCAGGAACCACGTAGAGGCCTGGACCGGATGGCCAGAAAATATTTATGTTGAGGCTCACTCCACCATGCTCCGCAGTGTTCACATTCCAGAATGTCAGCATATGTTACCGCTGGATAACGAATGGACCCGGGGAAGCGACAACTTCCGTGTCAGCTCGGCACTTACCTGAATTAATGGGACCAGCCTGCAGAGCGCGTGGCCGAACAGCCAGATCTTCGTGAAGGCAGTGGTCGGAGTGATGATGCCCGACAGCAACGAGACGACGATGTCTGAGCATGAGAGACTCACCTGAAAGCACCCACAGTGATTACAAATTGAGCCTACAAAACGCGCTTACAATGAAAATGTTGCGGACGGACTGAAGTGACTTGTGCCGGCGAACGCTGACCACCACGAGTGTGTTGCCGACAACGCCTAGCCTGAAAGACAATAAGTGATTCCGCAAAAACATTTTCGTCGGTTTTCCCATGCTGATGAAGATAGCGAAAGAATCATCGAAGAATTGTCAAGGGCTCATTTATGCCCCCCCCCCTGGAAGTAACTCTGCACTAGCCGCGCCGTTCTACTTAATCCTTTGCTGCGTCGCTACCACAACATCTTCGCGTTATTTTGCAGTTTCCGGTTAGGCGCACTTAATGAAGTTAACTTAGCCGCCACCAGGCTGCCGCATTGGATAAACAGTTTGTGGTAGCGCGCGTGGAATTAAAGTTATTTGCGGACGATTTGGCTATTTTCCGCAGCCGTACAGCGAAGACCAGATGCAAAAGGCAGGCACTTGGAAAGCCCGAAGCTAAAAATATCAGTGGGTGCCTGGTTTTCCGTTGTCTGCGCCATGACGCACTAGCAATCCGCAGCAGCGTTCGAGCAGTTACGTATGAAACAGGAAGTGATATTTCGGTGGTGAGCAGACGTGATTCCTTAAGGGGGAAGTGGCAGAAGAACAGGTGGAATGGGGGCATTCTGCGAATTGTTATGCCCTTCGGCGGCCCCGACACGACCTGGGGCAAACTATTCCTTATGCACCCGGTCAACCGCCGGTTAAGACAAAAGCAAGGCAGGAAAAGTGCATGTTGACGATGATTTGTTGTACAAACTTGTTACTTAAGGTCAAATGCGCCGCACTATCGCAAAAGGCGTCTTCCCAGAAGCAGCTGTAAGCAAGGAGAGAATTTCAAAAAAGGAACGGTATTTTTGCAAATCATGCTCAGTTTACGTCAGAAAATGAAAGGAGCAGTTTTCCGCAACGAACTCAGCTATGAAAGCAGAGGCCCAGCTGACAGCAGGTACCAGTTGATAGGACTGACTCGGAATCTTGATCATTGTCCCTAGTGAGCATTACACATACGTTATAATTAGCGTGTAGACCACGGCGAATATGCTCATTGTGGATGGCAAGGAGGTCAGGTCTCCGGAAGTGGTCCATAGGAACTGCTTGATGTCGACGCATTCTCCGTCGGGACCTTTTGTAGGAAGCGGCACTGACCCGACGATCGAAGGCCCCGCCGTACTCGAAGGCAGCTGGTCAACGGTCGATGACGGGGAAGTCGTCGAATTCATTGCGGCCTAGACGAATTGCCCGAGTAGTGATCACTAGGGAGCATGTGCTCTTTGACTCGGTGCTGAGTGCAGACGCTCGTTCCCGTGGGACTTGCGCAGGCGGCACTGTCCTTCCTGGAATCCGCTAGTAATGAAAACATTTGAACCGTAATGAGCCGAGAAAACACTGGTAACGCGAATCACGACGAATGACCGTCAAACAACATTAAGGTATCCTGGTTATAGGCATGCGAAGGAAATGCGTCCCCGGTAGACGAAGTTGGACACGAATCTGAACAGTCATGACACACTCAGAATGTGTTTTAAAAACTGCTAGGGTCTTTAAGGCCATTCTTCGACGTAAGTGTCGCAAGACTTGCCGTTCTTATGCCACATACAGAATGCTTTACCCGGGAACTACGTGCCATCGTTACTTGATATCGTACCGCGCGCGAAAAGAGACCTACTTTCTCGAGGGAAGGATTCCTAATGCACCCTACTGGAACTAACCCTTTAGCAAAATAAGTCTAAGAGGACGGAAAACTGGCCAGAACATAAGCACTCGTTAGACGCCTGCTAACGAGCCAATAGCCACGCGTTGGATGAAGAGTGCCGGCTCTCGAACTAGCGGCGGTGGCGGCAGCTGAAAAGTGATGGGCGTGGTTGTGCGACGTCGCCCCTATATCCACGTTCCTAATTAATAAGCAAAACACTACCGATAATGTTCTCATGTCGCGCCCAGAACTAAGAAGTGTGCAGACTGATCGCTGTCACAGGTGGGCAGGCTCTTGCCCTACAGCTATTGAGGGAAAAACAACCGTATGTTCAAAGTAGCGGATCGCGGCTCCGGCATGCAGCAGTTTGCAAACAACCACTATTTGTTTTGTATTACCCGTTTAACGCATTCTTTGAATAATTAAGGATCACAAGGCGTACCCTTGTGCGTAGGAAGAGGACACATCGAACATGCTCCCCACCTCCTTCAGCAAACATCTCGATTTAAGCCACAAGCAACTCGACACCATTGGCAAACAAAGAAATTAACGGATATACTGGCTTGTCAAGTGTCAAAGGGCTTTAATCTTCGATGCGTGCCCGGCGCATATCGGCCGATTCTCGCACGCTATGACGAAGAGGATCACAGTCACGGAGATGTAATTGGGTTAGGGTCGATGTCTGCAGTGGACGACTGCTCACATCATTGCTTTTCGCGGTAAGTTCATAAGCGAACACGAAGGAAATGGGCATTAATCCCGCCGTTCCCGACCACGTAAATCTTGCCTGATGGGCCGTTGAAAACTGACCGCAAATGGGATGACTGAAGGAAGGAGTGCCGAAAACCAGACGCAGACCGCAAAGGGTTTCACGGCCCGAGGCAACTAAACCCGTGCTGCATTGGCGTCCTAATCATTGCAGCCAGCCCGACGTCGGTCGAGGCTAATGCCACGGGAAGGGGCCTGCTAAAGAGCTTCCGAAAGCGAACAACCGTCGGAAACGTACGCACTGAGGCATAACAAATAAACAACGTAGTTTTCACGTTGGCCGACCTGCCGCATGGATGGAACCTACGCCCTCGAATAGGTGACATGAAGCAGACAAACGAACTTGCCAAACATTCTCTACGCTATAACTGTCTATTCAAGTGGACGGTTTTGATCTGCAATTTACGACTAGACACGTTCGTTCTAATTTAGGTCGTTCCAAGGACTGGACACAGAGAGCATTACGCAAGTGGTCCTACGATGGCAGGGCTAGTAGCACAGTTCGTCCGAACAGCTTCCGCTGACATTTCGCATTCGCAACAAGAGCAGGTGAATTTTCGGGACCTACCAAACACCTAGGTAAGCTTTTTCAGCTGCCGACACCGGCGCGCGTTTGCTCCAAGCAGCGCCTTCACGGTATTTCGGCGTTCGCTTACTAGTGGGCACGTACATTCGGCGTATTCGGTGGGAGTTTGCACTATAGTGGACGAAAACATTTGAAAATATGTTATAACAAGGAAGCAAATATTGAGGAGTACGATTCCCCTTACGTTAATAGGATACGTCAATTAAAGGCATACGGAGTGGGTGTTACGCTTAAGGTGACATTCACCAGCGCGTATTATACGAAGCAGGTCACTTTAACATACGTCATTGTCATGAACCACTGCTTCGCACATTTATTCTCCTTGCCAGAGGAAGTCATCCGGAGGACGTGATGCACGTGCGGTAATTTGAGACCTCGTTTTCGCTGCAAAAAAAGTGATTGCTAGAGCGTGGCAGCGTCAGAGCTGGTCTAAGGTCATTAAGCTGGGGCTAATTACAAATGATTATGGAGGGCCATATGGTTTTATTAGGCCCAGGTTTCGTGAAATTTGCGCCTGCTAAACGAGGCAACTTCCTCTGTTCTCTCGTGGATTAAAGAAAGCCGTAGTCATGCCGTACATCAGTATCATAATTGCCGGATTCGTACCCGGTGTACAACAGAGTAAATTGCCTAATGCAGATAGCTAAAATGAAGAAAACTTGAAAAAGCCGTAAGAAGGCATAATTTACGCTAAGGGACGCGGGACAAAAGCAAATATATAGCGACACGTTCACCCCGCAGTTTGTCCTCGTAACGAACGCCTACTGGCTATGGCACGAAAGGATCAGCTCGGTGCCGTGCGTGGGAACCCACGTTACCTAAAATGACAGATGTTTGACACAGACTGGCGGCGGACAATGCGTAGCTATGGGCACGCTGTTCGTCGAAAGCTCAAGACTTCTAGCAGCGTGTGGATTCAATAAATTTCGATAGCCAATGATATCATGCGAAGAGCTCTCAATGAACGCAAAAAAATTCAAGCGAGAGATCATAAAAGCCTTTTTTCCCCGCTAATGGAAAGCGAGGCCCATCCAAGTGGTTACGCGGCCCCTTCAGCACTTTGGCACTCTTTTATTATACGTTGGGGCATTTCAGTGCTCGGTGGGCGTAAAGTTTACGCGATACAGCTGTGTGGGTATTATTTTAGGCCACGTACAACCCAGTCCTTCGAGTATAACGCACGAAGCGCGGTCGAAATTGGCGTTTTTGCTGCAGACGTTATGGCGGTACAACGAGGCCAATTCTGGAGTGCGCAGACTCGTTGCGCAGATGGGCACTCGTTCCGGGTGCCGTCGCGAATTATCGCCTCACCATTAAAAATATACGCGTTTGCTCATAGTCATAGAGGCGAGCTGCAAAAGCGTTGCAGTTCGCACGTTTTGTCCATTTGACAAACTATTTAGTTAAATTGGAGCACGCTTTGGAGCACATTGGAGCTACAGCATGCGTGCATGACACTCGTATTAAGCGACACATGTGACGTCCCATGCCTGCACATCTTCGGTCGGTCACTGCAGGGGGTTCGAACAAACCACAAAATTAAAAGGTCCCGATCTCGATCCTAAGCACAGTTTTTATTACAAAACGATAACACATACAAGGTCCTGCTGGTACGAGACAAGGGTGACACGCTATTCGGGGAACGAGGCCTCCACGCCAACGTCACGATAGCCGGTAGCCGTCTGGACGTTGCTGTGAACAATCATCGCGGCCGTCGCGTAATTCGCAATTGCTTTCTCCAGCTTGATGCACAATGGCTCGATCACTTGCGCGTAGAGCTTGTTCCTGCCGCGCGTAAACGGAAGTGCGAGGTAGAGCAAGAAGAGCGTCTTGGCCAGCCAGTAGATGGGCAGAACCTTCATGACGCCAGGAGCGAAGATGAAGTCGATGAGGCAGAAGCCGGCGAACACCTGACGCGTTAGTAATACGGGCAGAGCGTGTGTGCTTACCGTCCAGTAAACTAGCCAGTGACGGTCATCGTACTTGTTGTGGGTGCGGATCGCTCGGAATGACGCATATGCAGGATATCCAAATCCGATTGCATTGCAGACAAGCTCTGCCGATGCGCCGACGATTAAGTAAACGGCTATGGCTCCACAGACCATGTCGAAAATCTAAAGAAGAGATAACTGAAAGTGCTGGAAATACCGCAACGTACCGTTTCACGCTTCAGGCTAAGGTTGTGCTCCAGCTTCACAAGGGCGGCCTGCACGACGACGGGATTCTGATCGTCGTAGAGGACTTGCAACAGCTGCTGGCGAAAGTCGGACGTAGGCTCCACGGCGGTGTGCACCTCCGTTGGCGCGAGCGCTGTTCGAACACTATCCGTCATTAAGGACTCGAGAGCGATGAACTGCCGGAAGCTGTGATGGTTAGCACTTAATAACAACTTTCATGAAAATCGTGGTCATTTATGACTTCAACGACCAGATCGCTATGCAAAATTTAAGCAAGGTTCCGTCGAAAAGCCCATTCTTGTCGTAGCATACAAAGAGCCTGCGGAACATCCAAAAAGCCTAAAGTACGAAAATATGGACTCTCTGTCGTCAAACCTCGAACTCTTCATTGCCTTAGATCCACCGAATCAAACCGTATTAGTCTCGAGAAAGATTTAGGATACTGGAATAACATGCACATTTCTGTTTTGCCGCAGGCCAATCATATATGTGATCAGATCAGATGATGCGGTCTGACTCACTGAACATACATGTGCATGTAAGCATAACCCCTACCCACGCAGTGCTAACATGCTTGGGCAAAATGCAACCAAGAGTTATGGTTGTGGCAGTTGGATCTCTTAGTCTCATGCCAGTTACTAGGGGTAGAGGCATCGCTTTTGGCTGCAATGCTCTACAGTCTGGACGAGGCACATAACACATTGCATTCTCATTGCAACCTGAAATACCTTTTGGACAAAGCCCATGCGATCAACAGTTGAGTGCATAGAATTCACCAGTTCCCTACCTGCAGAATAGCCTACCCCTCGACTGTTCCACAAACTACCTAGAATAGTAAACGTATCGCGCAATCTTTTTATCGCTCTTCTAGAGATGTTGCGTTCTCATCATGGCACCGTTAAGGTGTTTCTAACAACTCGGAAACTATAAGTTGCAGATGAGGAGATCGCATCTAATTTAGGAAAGCTATGATTAAAATAGCCCGGTGCTTCCCCGCAGACTAGAGTACACAATACGTCAGAGCTTGCCGCTAATTTGCAGTGACACTTACGTGGGTTGGTCATTAGCCAGCAGACCCCGATATGCAACACCAAGAGACGTAGAGGTCAGCATGGTGTGTTGCTCAGCATGATCCCATGTATGTCAGTATCGGATGTGCAGGTAAGACTATTTTATGGCCTATCCTGGCACATCCTAAGAAACCCCTTGTGACTTCAGGAAAGCTGGACGCTATGATTTTATTGCCTTGCGCTATGTCCTTCGTAAACTGAGTAAGAAACGAAGCTTGTATGATCGCAGCGCTTAGCCGCCGTAAATATGCACATGCAGAGTTTACCAAATCTGCTGGATTACATGTGCTTAAACGGCGTTAGTGTTATTGAGCCTATACTTTCATACGGCAAAGATACCGCTTGTTTCGGTACCATAACTGATAATGCCTCTCTGCTATCACATGCAGTCAACAACGGGGATTGCTTGCTAGGAATTTATCAGCGGAAATGTGCCGTCAGTAGTCGATAGATCCCTGCGAAGACTAAATCATACCCCTTCGCGGTGACGTGCCAGCTATGCACCCTTGCAAATTGATCATAGTGAGCCGGCACTCGCTCTATATATTGGTGCGAGGGTGTCCTTTTCCTGCACGCTTTTAGATTCAGTTTCGTTTTCCTCCTCCGTGTCCCGTTATTAAGTGACTTCCGCCGCCGTTATCGTTGTCGCATAAGGTCAGTCTTCTAGTTCCGGCACCTTTTGAGGAGCGTGCGAAAGATTCCACGCCCCATCGAAGGGGGTAACTTGACGTTGACTTGTCTTGCCAGGCGCGAGATCACTCTCTCGGGAGGTATTAGTTGCGTTCTCCTCAGGCAGCGGCTCCTCCCCGTCGCCGTCATCTCCTCGTACATCAGATGTACGTGGATTTCCCATTAGCTGCGGCCCCCACGCAGGTTGACTGCGGGCATCCGCTCCGGGCCATTATCGGGTAATTTCGACTTTCTAAACCCCTGTTTTGAACGATTCGATGCGCGCCTAGGGATTGAATTCAGCGTGCGTAATCCGTGGGTGGATGCGTTCTCTACACGCGTGTGCATTCGTCCTCGGTTTCGTTCACGTTCTCGTTTTCGTTGTCGTTCACGAAAAGGAATACGAAATACAAATACGGGGAGTTGGAAAACCTCAACGCGAAAACGAAACGTTATATCTTTGGCTTTCGCCGGACTAAGATTCGACCAAAACGAAAACAAAAAAAAATTCACAGTTTCGACGCAAAATTAGAGATTGTAACAATATTTGCTAGACACTTAAAATGATTCTGGCGACGAGGAATCCAATCGATGCAGTGCGCGGCACGCACTTTATTTGCAAAAACAAAAATGAAAGCCGCATCTTTGAATTCCGTCCAAGGAAAGCAAAATCCCAGTCTTCGTTCTTCGTAAACTTTTCAACATAAAAGACCTTAGCTTACCGCTACTACCCCCACCTCCCTCTGGGACGCAGCTGTTCCGAAGTGCATACAGATTTTTGTCGGAACAAGGCTTCCTGGTACGATTTTGTGGGAATGTGAAACTCCTGCACAGTCCTTCCTCTGGGGCTCTCATCAAGAACTTGTGTACGTCATCTTTCGAACGGGCGTCCACATACTCGTGAGGCTTTGAGCCTTCCCTTCTGGAGCCAAATTTGCGCAGTTTCCATGTGATCTCCCGGTCGTCCCACAAAGTAATTCGTCGAAGCATCCGCCACGCCGAGTTCACGTCGGCGTTCATCAACCGATTGCATTATGTGCGCTCCAGTAAGCGCTTTAGCCGGCCGAAAGGTCGGCTCTCACGCGGATGCTGCTCGTAACTTGGCACCCCCGGAATGGGTAATTGTTGGACGTTCTCATTGCTACCCGCTATCCCGCGAAACCATTGTAGTTTCGCACCGAGTTTACACGAACTAAACCTGCACGCATGGGCCGTCGGTGGTAGGCAATTTTGCCGAATTACCATTTGACGACAAGCGTCTATTCCGCGGTTACGTGGTGGACGCGCGAGGCCACACAGTGGCTCTTCTCGATCCTTCCGTGCGTCGTACGGTAGCCTCGCATTAGGGGTCTCTGTAATCAGTAGGCAGAGACAGCACTACTCATTCTAATGTCGGTCATGACCGTCACTACACTATGGTTCCCAACCAGCTTAGCTATTCAACTGATACAGCTCGAGCGTCAACAAGTCGTCGACCCTAGTATACGCCTCAATCATCACGCTGTTTTTTTTCCTCCACGCCTACTTAATATTTTGATGCATTTGTAGAGATCACTTTCGTTAGCTGGTTTTGCGCAGCAATCGTAGGGGGCGATCTAGCATTCGTTCTCTGAAAGTCATTAAGACCCACCTGTCCAAATAAACTGTTGTTGTTACCTCGCCAAATTAGTGCTATGCATTCTTAACTTGACGGACGAAAGCCGTGTAAGATCAAGCGTTGCAGTGTGTTCGTTGGTGACCGACAGGAGTGCTTTGGGATCAACGCTGTGACTGACTTTTCCTTTTGTTTAGGACTCGATGACGATTTCATCAGAGCCCTCGTCGTCGACACTCAACCATACACCGGACGGCCTTCTGTGTACAAATGACTCGTTGGCTGAAGGAGAGTGCTTCGGAATGCCGGTATGCGGCTTCTGCTACGACTTCGGACAGTCCCAAAAACCGCCGTTAGAGTACGAAATCTACAACTTGGTACGTTTCAGTTGAAGTCTGTCTTTGGGTTGTTTGTCCTTTGGCTATTTGAGTGTATTTGTGCTTATCCGCGGCATGGATTCGTGTTCCGAAAATCGACAAGACACTTGCCCCCATTACGCGATAAGCGGCACGCAAGCCGCATCTTCGCAAGCCTCACATTGTTGCCCGTTCTCCTATGCCAGGAAAGGAGAAGGAAGTCATTGGGTGAATTAGCCAGAGATGCCGCGAGAAAATAACTGCCAAGTGTCCTAATATTATGATAAATCGGGTGTAAACTGGATCAAGTTCAGCGTGCTGTACTGATCTGCGGTCACTAGCTAATGGCTTTCTGTCTGTTAGCAAAATGCAGCTGTCATAGATTACTTTATCACTAAAAAAGTTTGATTGCTAATGGTACCGTCTGGAGCCGTTAGCAGGTGTGAAGACGTGCTCGACAGTATGACCAAAGCGCAAACAACAGCCACCGTAAGAGTTCAGTCCAATGGGGGTAGCGCGAATTATCTTGTTACCTTACAACCAAATTGGGACACTGAGGCAAATTAAGCAAAACTGCATCTGCATGTTCCTCTGCGCGTTCTAATGAAGTTGAGTTGTTGAGTGTTTACCCTGTAAGCGAGGGTCAACGTACTCGTAGAGACCGAGCGCAAGTCCCGCAGGAATTCCAATTTCTTTGCGAAATTCAGACGGGCCACAAAGTCTGACATCTAGTCAATGGGGCAAAAAACCTCAAGAAGCGAAGTCGGATACGCAAGAGACTCCCAAGCTATTTATCACTTTAACGGAAGTGGAACGACGAGTTGAAAGCAAATGATAGCTCCGCAAAGGGACCTCACAAAGGAGAAAACATTTAGCTGCATAGTAAGAAAGTCAGGGGCGATGAAAATACCTACAGACTTAAAGACAAGAGACAACTCTTTGAAACTATAGGTGGTCATCGGCGTCCTTCTGCCATGCATCGGCCTGTTCGGTTTGTTCGGCAATTCCATCTCAGCATTCATCTACTCGCGGAAGACCATGCGCTCTTCGCTCAACATGTACCTCTGTGCCTTAGCGATCTCAGACATCACCATCATATCCACGTCGTTCTTCCTCTTTTTCGCGGAGAGCATGCGCAAGCGAAGCGCAGTGATCTCCAAATACTTCGCGCTCTCTGCCCCGTAAGTGCACCGCTTTGGGGCATTGTAAGGCATCGCCTTATTTAGCATCATGTTCCCACTAGGGCTAACGGCACAGACCTGCTCCGTTTTTCTCACAGTGACAGCCGCGTTCGACTGCTTCATTCTTATCATCGCGTCCGATGCCGTGAAGCATAAGTTCTGCAGCACTCGCACTTCTGGATGGGTGAGTATTAGCCGCAAATTAGATGCTAGTCACGTTGAGACTACGCCATGCAACGTCATAAAAGGCCAGGGCTTCAGATAATTACCGGTGTCGTAATCGGAGCCTGCACCTTCAACCTCCCACATCTGTTCGAAGTGTACGTTGTGAACTGCTGGAGCGTTCCTTTCACGAGCCCAAATTATGACGTCTGCCCTACGGCGCTTCGCCAAAACGAGGTAGTGTACGTTTAGTAACCTTCTTTCTTTATTCTGTCTGACACGACATTAGCAGCTAACTCGACTTGTCTGCAGGTCTACGCGATAATTTACTACGCATACGGCTACACGATAATTATGGCACTCGGTCCGGTCCTTCTGCTCCTCATACTCAACACTGCAATTGTGCTAATAATGAGGCAGACCTGCGCAGGCGTTTCGGACCGCAACTCAAACCAGGGCGGCTCCGACATCACCACGCTGGTGCTCGTCGTCTGTCTCTTCATCGCGTGTAACATCTTGGTGAGCAGTTCGCAAAAGTGCACAAAAAGGTCTAAGGCTTAGAAAGAGCAAATCACCGTTGTGCTAAGAACAGCAACAAGTTGGCCAATTAACCAAGTCGTTTTAGCCGCTCACGGTCAACTTCCTCGAACTTCTACTGAATCTCGTCAACTCATATCTCATCGATTTCTCCAATCTCATGGTAATCAGTAACATACCGACGTTCCATGAGTCATCTGTTCCCCCAAGCTGCTTACATGCTGTTACTTTCCACGTCCTTAGGTTGTCTTGAACTCTTCCTGCAACTTCCTGATCTACTACGCATTCGGTAGTCAATTTCGACGAACGCTGAAGGAATACTGCAGCCAGTACCTGTGGCGCGAGCAGAAGAAGCTGAAGTATGCCGGTGTTGCGCTGGACTGTGGCCACTGCAAGTGTAGCCGATGTTGCAGCAATTCCGCCTCGAAGCACTCGTTGATCGACACCGCGACGAGCGTCGGCGCTTCTCCGGCACCGATGCGTGTCTAATCGGTTTGCGTCAAACGCTGTCGAATGGAAATTACGAATTACTTCCCCGAATCGTCCAGCGCCGAAAGTGCCACTTCTCCATACGGATATGCCTTGAATAAAATATTTCAGTAAACACGGTTTTTTAAGTCGCACAGTCGACTAGATGAGCGCCTAGTGATCGTGCTCAGACTTTAAGATAACAGCCTGACTTAACTTGGTACGCACTCAACTATTCTGGTCAAAACACGGGTCCATCCAGCTATTAAGCTCAATGCTCGCAGCAATTAAGGGGCCGGAGGAGCGCTAGAGTAGCGGGAGGAGAGTATTAGGAGATGGTCGTTCATCCTCTAGAGTTCGCCATCGTTCACTCTTTTCATCTGGACTTCATCGTTTGACGAAGAGGACTAGAGGACTCCGGGTCCACATATGCCATTGCGTGATGGTCAGAGTCTTAACGGGTATGCAAATAAGTGGCGTCAAACTCTACATAAGAGAAACAACATGCAGGAAGAGACATTTTGCGTACCACCCAATCATCCGTTCGACTTCGCAGCTTCGGCATCGCTTAACGTCGTGGTCGTACTTTAACCCGCCAAGTCATGGAACTCGTCGCCATTACCGTAACTGTGCTCGGTCTCCCTCTTCTGATCATCTACGGACTTTTCATGTGTCGCGGACCTAGCCCAGGTAAGCCGAATAAGGCGTTCAATGATTCAATTTTGTCCTTTTAGGCCGACGTCGCCGCCCTCCGACTGCCAACCAGCGAGCACAGCGAACCGACCCACGAGGTCGTTCAAGCCCCGAGGTCCGCTCCAGTCCAAACAGCAGCGGTCGAAGGCGCGGCTCCAGCGACGACGTCAGCACTGACACCAGCAGCCGCCCCAAGCAGAAGAACAAGCGACACCCGACGAAGGCTCCGCTTCCGCAGGTGGAGAAGACGTTCGACTGTCACACGGCCAGCACTGCGGCGCGTACAGCAAAGACCCAGAACAAGGGCAAGCCGCCTTCGGAGAAGAACCAGTCTAGCGACGACTCCGCCATCAGCGACCGCGTCAAGGGACGGTCCAAGCGGCAGCGTCCGCGAACTGTGGCCACTCAAGCGCACGGACCCGCTCCTGCCAGGACCATCAAGTCACCATCGCGGAAGAACACGAACACTTCGGCAGAACCGACACAGGAGGACGTTACTGCGGATAACGGTTAGTTGACGGTCCGAAGAATCGAAGAGAAAGCTTGTTTTAGAAACTCAGAGCACTGACCTTGCGTCCCCGGCATGGATGAGCCCGAGGCCTTACCCGGTCTTTCAGAACGGCATGCTGGCTGGTACTCGTCCTCATCCGTTCCTCGAGCGTACAACCCCTGGCAATGCGGTCAACCAGCCCGGCGCAAAGGCTCCACTCCCGCAGATGAAGTGATTAGTACGGAGAACCTGGTCGATTGCTTGCACGTATACTTGCCGCGCTATCATAATAAAGTCGCTAAGCGATTGGTCTGTCGTGTTTCCGATCTTACCATCCCTTACAATATGTATTTGACATAGCATTCGTGCTTGGTGATTAATTAAAGTTGACTCTTGACATTTAAAGTCTAAGCCTAAGGTTAAGCAACTGAAGTAGCATCATTTTCGGCAAATTTATTCCGGCATATGCGTCGAATGAGTGAAGAACGTCTAACCTCGAAGCGAAACGTGATTCGTCGATTGTACGGGTCAAAACTACCACCGGACCTTAGTGTTCGTCCAAGGGTTTATAGACTGGGAAGCCATATCTAACAGCTCGAATGAAATAGCATCAGATCCAAAGCGACCTGCTCGAGAGCCACGCCATTTACGATGTCCGCGTGCAATATATTATTGCTAAGGAGTGAATGGGTTCTGAAGCATGAAGTACTGGGTCTATCCACTTAGAACAGAAGGTGAAGGGGCGGCCACTGGGGATTGGGTGCACAGGGTAAGGACAGAACCTATACTTGAAAAGGAGAAATACACGAGGCTAAGTCTGGCTTTAAAACGAATTATGAGCGTATCACATTGGTTCGCGAGAGCGGAATTTGGTTAGAACACGATCTTCGGTGACGCTCAATACGGGCGAGTCGGAATCTGTGGTCGTCCGGGGATCGGCGGCGGTGCGGCGTGAGGTGCGGGGCTAAATTGCCAGGTAATTAAAATGCATGTTTTTTGGCTAAACGACAACACTGGTACGTGTCACTGTATGCAACACTAATCGAAAAAGTGATTGCAAAAACGGCATGCTTCAGGCGGAATACGTGGGAGCCCACAAGACGACACCGAATTTACCTCTTTCTACACAGTTACTTGGGGCGCCTGGAAATTAGCGAGTTATTGGAACAGGACAGAATCACGGTGCCTCGAAGACGGTGCCACAAAGTTGTGCGTCCACGTGCTACGCAACACTGTCAAACTTACATTGGCGGGACGGGAGCACCATGACCGGGCGGTCCGGGAAGCGGACGGTTCGGCATCACACCGGCCGGCATCATGCCCTGCGGTCCCGGAGGCCTCGGAGCGGGACGGGCCGCACCTGGCGGCATACCGGGCATGCCACCAGGCATACCACCAGGTGGTACCGGAGCTGGTCGGTTCACCGGAGATGGATTGCCACTGAAATACGACTGCTTTTAACGGAAGCGACCCACAGCCCTACCGCCAATCGTTAGCAGCAGGCGGCACCACCGTGCTCATCGTTCCGAGGTTGGCGTCGTTGATGATTCGCAGCGCCTCCTTGCACGCCTGGTACATGCGTAGCATGTCTTCTCGCTTCTGCGCCTCAATGGCGGACTCTTCCATGAGGGAATCCTAAAACAACCGGATTGAGAATTGCACTTGAGAGAGAGAACAAACCGTATCGCCTCCGGTCTGGTAGAGATTGGCCAACAGTTCGTCGCGCAGGAACTCGCCGATCTGAACAAACATGTATGCATGTGTATGCATACGTATGCAAGCAAGCTTCTTGTGCAAGTATGCATGCATGCGCACCTTGTTCACAATGAGATGCATGATCGCCTTGGGAATTAGATCGCGAATGGTCTTTGTCACGATGCGCATGTAGGAATCCACCAAGTTGCGGATGGTCTCCACTTGGCGCTCCAGCTGCGGATCCATGCTGCTGGCTTCTTCGGGCATTTGACCGTTCTAGGAAATGCGAATGAGCCACAAGCCTCGCTAGTATCACAGCAAGACGACACCAAAGAAACAGAAGCACCACCAATGGAAAACATTAAAGTTGGTAAAGAAAACCTTTAGGACGCTTTCACTGACCTCTTGCTGCTTCGTAATAGTATGAGTTAGTAATGGTAACCGTGAATGGAACGCGTACCTCGTCCGCTGATGGTTGCTGCTCCTTTTCGGGATACACGCCGGCGCGAAGGAAGCTGGCCTTCCACGCATCCACTTCGTCCAGATTGTTCGCGCTGAGCTCCAGCTGTTTGTAGTCCTTGTAGATGTTCCTAAAATGCGTGGGTAGGCCACTGACGGACGACTCGTGCTTTCGGCAATATGCAGGTAACATGACGGAAGAAATGCAGAAAACGAAAAGGATAAAACGGCGCTTCTACGATTCAAAGAAGTGAGTCGAAAGCGTCACAAACGTCAAAACGACAACAGACACAAAAGACCAACAGACGCTAGGAACTACCGGAACCAACGGTTTCGCTACGTCTTTCCACTTCTCACCTCCTGCAGAAGACACAGTTATTAATTTCAGAGAAGGAACTACTTTTCGAGGAACTTAGCTCACTAAGCCGAAGGAGTATAGAAAGTGGTAAAGAGATAGAGTGACCGAAAACTGCCACGTACTTTCCATCGGGGTAGAAGAGCGCGAACTTGTGCTGACGCGACATAAAGCCCGCTTCGAGGTCCTTCAGCCTAATGCCGTCCAGCGGCAGCATGTACTTCTTCTCCTTCTCCTAAACCTTCATGGCTTCACAAAGTTGAAGCCCTTACTGGTCCTTGCCTCATCGTCCTTGTACCACGACAGGTTGTCGGAGGTGAGCACGAACCAGCAATCGCGAGAGCCGCGCACGAAGCTGATGTTGTGGACCGAAAGCCATCCCTTGCGAATCACTTGGTTGCCAAGCGCTTTCTTGGTCGGCTGTCCGCCCGCTGCCTTGGCTTCCGCGCTAAATCAAATGTTGAGAAGCAGCTGAACTCCTAAACTGAGTCGTACTTTGAGAATCCGATGAAGTCCTCGTGATTGGTGTTCATGTAGGCCAGCTCGAAGTCGACAATCATCGAAATGTGCTGCTTCGCGTAGGCCTCCTGCGCACGCATAAAGTTCGTGACGATCTGCTCGACGCAGTCGCGCAAGCGAGGGTAGCGGTTGACGCATTCCGCGCACTGGCGTACCACGTTCGCTAGCTCGGTGACGACCAAGTCAACGCATTTCAGTGACGGTTCCTTCAGACGCTCGATCTGCTTCTTCACGATCGCCTCGAAAGCCATATCAGGCGTGAAGAGACCAACACTAAAACAATGGGTAAATGTCAACGTGATTTAACGTCTGCCTTCTGTATACGTTCTTTGGTGTTCCACCGGAAAGAGCTTACCGGATACCATGAATATTTCGAATGGCGTATTGGATTTCGCGACGCATTTCCTTCTCGTCGATTGTCATTTTAACAATCTCGAACGGGAAACGCTCGTGGAACAGGCGGTTGATGCGAGCACCGCCAGAGAGCTCATTCGTGCTCACGAGCTTAGCCGAGGAGCCTTCAATAGAGCGTTCCATGTCTGAGGTAAATGTTTGCACCATCCTGAAAACAAAAGACAATTAGTTCGATTCATTGTAATTAAAAGTTCGTACTGCATGAGGCCTTGGTCTTCCGCGACGGGTCGTTGATTTGGTAGTTCTTGAACTCCGCCACGTCCTTCTCCATCGAATAGAGCTTCTTCTGCAGACTGTCGCGCAACGACGGCAGCGTATCGCGAATGTGGTTGGTCAGCTGCTGGTTCAGCGTCTTCTGGAGGTATGGCGTGCCCAGGCGATCTGCCAAGTGGCGGTAGGCCGGGTGCGACAAGAAGAACTTTCGCTCAGCATCCAAAGCAGCACGAATATCCTTTCGTCCAACGATGTCCTTCTGACTGCGGTTGATCACGCCGACGTAGCCTAGAAGGCAACAATGGACCGTGATACAAATCCAACTACGACACGAACCTCTTCGCAGAGGAAAGACTCGATTCTCGAGAATGTCCCTAGCATCGGTGCCTTCGTCCATAAGATCGAGTTTCGTGAGCACGCCGATGGTTCGTAGGCCCTGTGGGTCAGTCTCGCGAGCCAGCTTTAGCGCGTCCGAAGTGGCGAGATCGCTGTTGGCCGGAGTAACGGCGAGAATCAGGCAGGTCTCACGACTAATGTAGGTGAGGATCATGTCACGGATCTGGTGTTCGATGTCCGGCGGTTGGTCGCCCACCGGCACCTTCGTCATACCGGGCAGGTCGATAAGCGTCAGGTTGAGCACTGAAACGAGAACAATAGGCTCGCTTAAACGGGGCTTACATCTGTTCATGCTAGCAAAACATACCATGAGGACTGAACACGCGCAAGTTGATTGGAACCGGTGAAATCCCCTTGTTAGCTCCGGTGATGCGGTCCGTCTCATCCTCGATCTCCTTACGAACCGCATCGAAGTCGACGAACTTGTGTCCCTTCTTGTGAAGGAACTCCGCATACTCGGCGCGGTCGTTGATAAGCTGCAGAATTAGCGGTCTTCTCGTGACGATGCCACTACCTCGCGGCAGGAAGTCCCTGCAATTATCTCTCGTAAGGACTGCTTGCAAAGCGTCTTCCTTACTTTCCGACGAAGTTCTCCAATACGGACGATTTACCCGCACTCTGACCACCGACGACAGCGATTTGAGGCAGATCGAAGTTAAGTGACGTGCCGAGTTGCGCGAAAGCATCCTAAACTGTCTTGCTTAACGAATCTCTCAGCGGCTACGCTACCTGTATCCGATTGATCAGCGGAATCAGGGCTTGCATGCCCTCGTTGACCCACGACATTTTCACGCTGTTTCGGTGGACTTCTCGGTCAGATGTTACCAAGTTTGTCACCGGAAAGCTCGAACCACGCGAACACACTGGCGACTGCTCTCTGAAAACGATGCCATGAATAAGCGAATATCAGAATGAATGCTCGCGAAAGAAGCGAAAATCCCGAATAGCGGTGTGGTGCGAGTAGCGGAATATGCGATTTGACTATTGGAGAAACGAACAGCCAAAAAAGGCCCACGCACGACTCCCGTGTGCTGCACGGACCGAACGAAGTCCTGCTTCCTTACGTGGCGCGCCACACTGGAATGCGCCGCTGCAGGCAGCCGCAGAAGACGGCGAAATCAATAGGAAACATTGGCAACGGCACTCGCCTCAGCTATCCAGGCAGCGGAAAGGAATGCCCTTTTCAGCGGGACTTCTTCTTTGCTCGCGGCACTCACCCACTCATGAGAAACGCCACGACGTAAAGAGCCCCAAAAGTTTTGCCGCTCCGCCACTGCCTCCGCAGATGGCATTAGGCCGAATGGTCGAAACTTTTGGACTCGCTTTGTCCTAGGAAACCTTCGCTTCCCACCCCGGGGACCTCGCGGAACTGGAGCATCAGGGCGGTATAAAAGACTGTCCAGAGTCATAAGACGCATGTTAAAACGTGTCATTCATCAAGCTAACTAGATAATTGGCGAAAGAATTTCTCAGTAGTAGCGAGGCAAATACCTGGAAGAATTTCAGTTTAGGTGAGTATATCATAACTTTGCCCAAAACGGTTGCCAACATTAATTTTGGAGCAATAAGCGGAGCGTGCCGCGGAAAAAAGGTGACTGACCACTGATGACGCATTCGAGAATCGCAGATGAAACAATCAAAAGTGCTCGCCTGTCGAGCAGGAATTCGCGGCGGGGTACCGCGTGGCGTTTCGACGTAGCCAAAGCATGCCGCTCGATATTTTTCGGACGTCGCTTACGCAGGCCTCGTATTGGGCAGGCAACCATATGAGGTTCACAGCGGTTAATGACGCAAAATGGTGAATCATACAGAGTGCTTAGCGTAGTGTCGGAGAAGCGCTACGAAGAACGTTTCCAGCCGACTGTATCGGCGTCCGTCCATCACTGGGAGTGGTTTGCAGTCGCTTAACAGTGATGATTCGGCAACGCATTTCAAAACCATAGATTTCCCAAAGAAGGGACTGTTAACGCATCATGGCCAATACCAATGGGCCCTTCGTCTAAAGTTTAAAAGGCCAGTTTGCCGTTTTTTAGCCGTCTCCTAAGCCGTAGGAATACGGCTAAATCAAGAAAACTCCACGGGAACTCGTAGTAGGGTGACGCTTAAAAACCGAGTGAGGGTATCGTCAGTCTCATGTTGACGTAGAAGAAGGAGTGTGCTTAGAAGGAGTTTAAGAGCATTCAAGAAATAACAACAATGATTCTGAGGGATGAATTTGGTTGTCGGGGTACGTGCGACCGAACTTATGTGAGCGTTGCTGCCCACCTGCTGTCATCGAGAAGCCAGACGTAAACCTTTATTCCTAACGTGACTAGCATAGTTTATGGCAATGACGAACACTTTCCAATGCGAAGCACTTCGCGCGATGACGCGGAGCCGTCGAATCGATTAAACAAACACTCGAGGGTCATATTAAGAGGCGAACAAGTGCACAATTATATTCGACGTTGGCGCGAAGGAAGGCGACAACGAATAGACTAGATTCGGAGTTCGGATGAGATCGCAAAGATGTAGGGAGTACGTTGACGCATGCATTCAGAAGGACGGAAGCCAGACATCGAATTTGTGGAACATGCGCAGAAGCTGCGGCAAGGAAGGTTGGAATTACCCCGAAATGTACGGGAGGGATCAGGCCAAACAGCAGAAAGGAGTAGAGCAGATCTCGAAGAGTAGAAACCGGGCTATGTACATATTATTGCTTGAAGCATAGGCGATAGACATAGATCGCGAGCAGCAGTTGCACAGTGACGTAAAATTAAACAAAACCATGTAAGTCCTGGTGTTCTAGTTAAAGTTGTCGGACGCTCCGAGCGTGTCGGTCTCCATACGGATGGACGAAGAAATCAGATGCTCCGTGTCCTCTGTGCCGGAGCCGCTGAAACCAAGCAGAGTTACGGATACCGAGGGCAAGATCTAACCCGGTAATGGAACTGCTGAAGACGACTGCCTCAGGAATACTGTCGTTGGGGCTCTTAGGGCTCGCGATGGACGAGTCCATAGTGGTCGCTGTTGAGGACCGTCCGCTATTGCCGGTGCCACCGTTGCCACTGCTGTTCTCGTTCATAGGGCCAGATGCGGTGGAGGAGTTCGCAGACGCCCCGCTGCCAGCGCGTGCGCCCTTCTTCGTCCCGCAGTACTTCTTCTGACGAGCACGTGAATTCTGAAAGTAAGTACGAGATAATTGAGCAAGGCAAAGCCATAGTGTACCCATGCATAGTGGGTCGATATTAAGTGCTCGAGGCCACTAGCAATGAAAGAGAAGAACGCCACGAAAGATTTCGGAAATCAATTCTTTCCCATTTCCATGCAAATAATAAGCACTTCCGCTTCCTCGGCAGTTTCGACACCGCACTGGTTGGCAATCATGCAGGGCAAGCAATAAAGCAATCAGTTGGCTACCAAGTTTTGAAAAAATAGATTCCTCCACAGAAGAATCGTCAACATAAGGGCAGCGTACCTTGAATTCATATAAAATACATGTGTTTGGAAGGTTCTTACCTGAAACCATACTTGCGTGACGCGCTTGCTCAGTCCGGTAAGGTTGGCAATGCGCTCCAAGTCCGCTCCATCAGGATTGCTGTCGATCTGAAAGTGGGCTTGAAGGATGCCCAACTGTTCCTCCCCGAACGTCGTCCGAACGCGCTTTGTCTTCTGCTTTTGTTCGCCTAAATCACAATGCATTGCCAACGTTTCCAGTTAGTTGTAAAACGGAGGATGCCTAGCCGACGTTTCCAGTTAAAAGTAAAAGACCCTTACATTCCTGGCCCTGCACGAGTTCCAAGTAGTGTTGACGGCACAAGAGTCTGTTATCCTGCAGCGAGAACTGTTCGCCAGTGCTGAGCTGTCGCTTGCAGTGGTCGCAGGAGAAGCATGCTAGGTGGTAGACGAACTGCCGTGCCCGACGCACCCAGTCAGTCGGTTGAATCTGGCGGTCACACGAAGCACACTTCGTCTTGAATCGCCTAAGTTGATACAAGGATAGAAGCATATCGATATAGGTTAAAACATACTGCGTATAGCACTGCTTGCAGAAGACCGAGTCTTCCTTGCAGAAACACGTTGGTGATGACTCTAGGGACGTTGAGCATTGCTCGCATGACAGGCACGCGGCGTGGTAGACCTTCTGGTTCACGCTTAGTAAAACACGATCCGTTATTGGTTGATGGCACGCGAAACACTGCCGGAATCCTTGGCTGTCCGCCAAGGAAGGGTGGTCTCGATCGGAGAACGGTGTTCNGATATTAAGTGCTCGAGGCCACTAGCAAGGAAAGAGAAGAACGCCACGAAAGATGATTTCGGAAATCAATTCTTTCCCATTTCGATGCAAATAATAAGCACTTGCGCTTCCTCGACAATTTGACACCGCAGTGGTTGGCAGTCAAGGAGGGCAAGTAATAAAACAATCAGTTGACTACCAAGTTGTGGAAGACACATTTCCCCACAGGAGAGTACTCAACGCAAGCGCAATGTACTTGTCTTTGAATGGTTCTTACCTGAAACCATACTTGCGTGACGCGCTTGCTCAGCCCCGTAAGGTTGGCAATGCGCTCCAAGTCCGCTCCATCAGGATTGCTATCGATCTGAAAGTGGGCTTGAAGGATGCCCAACTGTTCCTCCCCGAACGTCGTCCGAACTCGCTTTGTCTTCTGCTTTTGTTCGCCTAAATCACAATGCATTGCCAACGTTTCCAGTTAGTTGTAAAACGGAGGATGCCTAGCCGACGTTTCCAGTTAAAAGTAAAAGACCCTTACATTCCTGGCCCTGCACGAGTTCCAAGTAGTGTTGACGGCACAAGAGTCTGTTATCCTGCAGCGAGAACTGTTCGCCAGTGCTGAGCTGTCGCTTGCAGTGGTCGCATGAGAAGCATGCTAGGTGGTAGACAAACTGTCGTGCTCGACGCACCCAGTCAGTCGGTTGAATCTGGCGGTCACACGAAGCACACTTCGTCTTGAATCGCCTAAGTGACACAAGTATAGCCTCATATCGGTATGGGTAAACATACTGCGTATAGCATTGCTTGCAGAAGACCGAGTCTTCCTTGCAGAAACACGTTGGCGATGAATCGAGGGACGCAGAGCATTGCTCGCATGATAGGCACGCGGCGTGGTAGACCTTCTGGTTCACGCTTAGTAAAATACGATCCGTTATTGGCTGATGGCACGCGAAACACTGCCGGAATCCTTGGCTGTCCGCCAAGGAAGGATGGTCTCGATCGGAGAACGGTGTTCTGCGTTCGTCGCTAGCTAGCACGGAGACTACGGAAGAAGCACCGACTTGTAGGACAGGCTTTTGGTCGTACGTTATCGGTGCAACGTCCTGCGGAAACGGCGGAGCCGAGGTAAGGGAAGAGTCGGTGTCCGGAGTACTTGTAGAAGCGATCGTCGGGAGTTCTAGACAACAGTGTGTTTGTGCGCTATCGGTAGCGTATTAACATACGCTGGATTTCTTGAGAGTGTGAAAAAGTATGTCTGTACTACGGGTAAAACGCAGCGTGGGAACCTAGGGCTGACACGTTCCGTGGGAAAGGAAACTATGGAATACAAGGAGAGCAGTCATTTTTGTGTCGATGCGTGTGCAGATGTTGACGAATGAGTGTCCTAACATAATTGCACCAGTCTATACCACCTTTACAGATATGTATTCACAACCCCCGAACCCTCGAAAGCCCAACTAATATAATAACGAACGACAAGGCAGCGGCCCGAAACGTTGTTATAACTATTTTGTGGAGTGCATACGCTTAGAACATATTGCTGCTACACACGTTTTAAAGACAGTAGGTGCGGGAAAAAATACTGCTTGTAAAGACAACAGGACACTAACTACTACATCACAATCCTAGTTCTACAAAGGTACGTTGCAGCAATAAGAAACTGAGCAGTGCAACGGAGCATAGGATGCAGGATAACGTGGTATTGTGACGTATATGTGTGATGCTAAAAGGCTCCATTTGATTCTGGGATATTCAAGGTATCCGATGAAGTCAAGAAGGCAACGCACCGTAAGAAACGGGAGTAGTCAAAACGTCTAGTATAAGTTGACGATCGATCAGACGCCGCCATTTTGGCGCAGGGCTTAACATACCTAGCCCTCCGAAGCGGTGAACTTTATAGTCCGAGTTTGCGTAGTTCTGGACTCCATTCACATTAGTTTTGTCGAACGATGAGTCGTAGGCATTAAACGTAGGGACTGGAGGAGGAGGCGTAGCGCCGTGAGGATCCTTTGCATCCGCCTGATGAAAGTAGCGTAATAGGTGCTGGGGATTTTGGTAGTGATAGGGCGCCGGCGGGAAGTAGGCGCTATCCTCGAAGCCCGTAACGCAAACGTCGCCGTTACCGCCGACGGTAATGGCGCCCACCGAACACGTCGACGTCGCGACTGCCGAAGGCGGCAGCGATGATTGCAATTGAGTTCCGGTGCTCATCAAATCAGCGGCCGGCGCTGCGGCAAAGTTGAAGCAGCAACGAGCAGATTGTTCGTGATGAACCGCCATTCAGGTTGGCCGACGATTTGGTCGAATTTCGGGCCGTCCGACGAAGTCGCTCCGGCACAATTTAGGGGTAACGAACGAATTCGAGACGGCTAACGAGCCTGTACTGACGTCCCTCTCGCGCGTAGGGGTGGCGCGGACGAGTGCCCCGAGGGTCCGAAAACAAGTGTCGTCGCGCGGAATGCCGTTGCTGATTGGGCGAAACGGAGCTTCGCGACGACGACGGCGGAAGCGAAGTTGCGCGACACGGAACGGACGAATGCCCGCTAATGAACTTGAAACGGTCCGCAGCGACCGACACTATGCTGGTAATCCCTCTCAATACACGGGTCGGGCGGGTCGCGATTCCCGCATGGCTCACGAGGATGCGGCCGCCAGCGCACTGCCTTCAGCGGTCTTTATCCCTTGACGCAGACGTTGCCATTTTGGTGGCGGATACGGTATCCGCGATGCAACGCAAT
>JNEY01000007.1:1669217-1758353 GCA_020875895.1 Aphelenchus avenae
CTGATATGCAGTGCTTGCTAGCGTTCCGTCCGATTCCGGTAATGCGCACTTCTCGAAAGCGCTGATGTAACATCGAAAATCCGGAAGCCATTCAGCTCTTCCATGACGCCTTCCGCGGGAAGCCATGCGTTGTAGAAGTCACGTGTACTGGTAGTCGCAGAATTAGTTTCTCCTTCGCGGCAGGGACATTGCCCTGCCGAAAAGAGATTAGGTTGGCCGCCTCGGTCCGAGGATTTGTTCAGATATCGTCCTGCAGGGCCGCCGCGTGGCCGTCTCGTTCGCGCGTGCGCCGGCGGCCCTGTTGCAGAAATAACTCGTTTAATTGCTTTTCAAGTGAGTCGTGCCCATCCCGCTGAGACAAGCGCCCGGGCGAACGAAATGCTATGCGCATAGTTGCGTCGCAGCGACGGCGGGCGGCTAACCGCACGGGCCAAGAAAACTCGTCGAAAGAAAAACGGGCAACTTGTGCCCGGGCATTGATATTTCGGCGAAGGCGCCCGTGAGTGAGACGAGCACTTGAGGGCTGTCCGAACCACTTACCATTTCCGCCTCAGCGACCATCTTATTTTCTCATTTGTCCAAGTGCAGGATATTGGGCACGGGAACGTGCCCCACCGAATTGCCTAGACCAATCGAAGGTATCGTGTACCTCACTAAAACGTGCATCGATATAGGTGCTGAGGCGCAAAGAATAGACGATTTGTACAGTCTAATCTTTCAGATATGGCATCTTTGTCACAGCGACATTCCGCGCACGAAGCATCTACAGGTTTCAATGACGCAAAACGACGTGTCCCACCGGTGCGCTTCTTCCACCTTCAGCGGGGCTATCTTTCCGGTGACAACATCCTGGTCGACGTGCAGTATTCTGACGAATTTGAAGTGGAACAGCGAGACTGGATAGCAATTCTGCCCGCAGGCTGCCGGAAAATCGGGCAATTTACTGCGCTGAAAATGGCACCTGCGAAACGGGCGCCCACCGTTGCGGGGAAACGCGGAAGTTCGAGGGGATTCACCGAACTGACTCGATCTGGTGGATACGGCGAACTGCACAAAGTCATCTTTCGCGCCGCCGAGACCAACGTCAGTTGTTTCGAGCATATGGGCCTTTTAGCGACTAGTAAGCCTGAAGTCCAATGACCGGAGGTCGGTGGAGCAGCGTGGGGGACAATGACAATGAAGGGATTAGGCCCCTTTATTGTTGCGAAGCGATTGAATTACGCGCACGGCGTCGTAGTCTTACAATTCGCGACCTGAGGTTCGTCGTTATGTAGCGGAATGTTGATACCGCGCAAGCAAGCAACCAGGCTCATCAACGATTCTCGACAAAACACCAATGCGTGCGAGCCTGCCAGTCAAGCTGGAAGAGTTTCCGCAACGTTATTTCCATGGCAATTTCCTATGGCCCTGCTTTTTTTGGCGTGTCAGTTGCTGACTGGAGACTCGCACGACACCTTCGGTAATTTCCTACCTCATTCGAGGCGTTCGTTGGATGGCCGCCTGAGTGCGGTGGTGCGTCCGCGAATGAATATCACGCTTAATTATTCATGAGCCCGAAATAAGCAAAGCGAGTGAATTCTCGCCTACTTAGCGCGCGAGTCGCGCAGATGCGTCACTGCACTAGCCGAAGCGCGAGTGTGCTTTACAAGCCAAATTTGCGAAGCGATTCAGCGGGATTCCTTACCGGACGCGCACAGCTTCAGCGTACGCGCGCCGGCCCCGGAATAGCAGTCACGGATTGAATTCCATTGCGGCAAACATAAGGCATAATCTCCCCAAATTTGTCCAGTGTCCGCTACTGCCCGCGGCAGCCTTTTGACAACCGTCGCGGTGCCACGCCTTGTTCGCATACGCAATTCGCGTGTTATGGCCCACAATGTGACCTTAGCTGCTCGCCATTAAGATAACTACTGCCCGCGACTTCTTTCGCATTGCTTCAGGACTAAAGATTTTCCTGAGCGTACGTAAAAGGTTCGTGTACCATTCCCACGCTGAGTCGATAGGCGATTCGCGCACGGGTTAGCTATCCTCAAAAACACCCGAAGGAAGCTGGAAGGAAGACTTTATTCGCGAACGTTCCTGTCTTCCTCACGCCTTTTTCGAGGCCTCCTGGGCATTTCAGAGCTACGTCATGTACCACCTGCCGCTTCAGACATGCTAAGCTGAGTCCTATTCCGTTTATTTTGCAAGGCTTGTACAAGAGACTTCTATGAGAATGAGATGTCACTTCCAATGTCTAGAAGGCACACTCAGTGACGCTATGCGGAGGGCGTGAGGTTCCGCTGAAATTCGCTAGGGGCAAAAACAAGACGGGAGGTCCCGCTGTGCCACTTTTTCGACATTTGACTGAGATTAATTGCCCAACAAAGGGGGAATAAGCACGCGACCGGCTGCGAACAAAACCTCTGAGTTGTGTTCGGCAATTTTTCACTCTATTCATGCGAGATCCTTCCGGTTGCTGCCCGACGCTTAAGGCTTACTTCTCTCGTGCGTGCGCGACGAGCTTTTCAGCTGCATTTGAACTGGTTGTAATGAGCATGTCTGCGTATTCTGCATAACATCAGATGCTAGTGTGTATTACGTCGCTTTAGCTCAGATTAATTAGGCGTTTATATTGTTTCTCGAAAGCACCATTTCATGCGCTACAATTTAGGCTACAAGCCTAGAAACTCTGTGCGCTGTTTTCCTGCTGTGCGCTATCCTGCAAAATTCCTTCCGTTTTTAAATGTTCGATGGAGAACGGACGCGAGACATGGAAGGTTTTTCACAAGTTCCTGATAAGATGCGCTTTTTTGAACTGGTTACCGGATTAGGTACTGAGAGTAGGGCGATGCAAAGGATGGTTAATAGACACACGTTATTGTACGCGTAGCCAGCATGTACGATCACATCGTTTACAGTGGCAATCTAAAATCTTTGCGTAGCGAAGACGTGTTTTTTAATCTAGAAAGTATGTCAACGATTCCCTGAATCCTTCTAGCGTTACCAATTTTCAGCTACCACCGAGGAACTTCTACCAGCTAGCATATATCCGGCAGTCAACCCGGCAAGTTCTGTCGACAAGTTGCGTCTTCTACGTCGAGTCTCCCGTTCCGCTGACGACGGAGAGTACTACCGTGCCGAGGTCCACCACGATGCCGCAGATATCCGAACACCGAAGGGCTGATAGCGAGCGCAAGCGACAGCACGTCGTTGTACGACAGCCGACGGCAAGCGGTGCTCAGTCGTGCCTTCTTCGAAACCGTGAGTTCGTATCTACGACGCACGTAGTTGAATTACGCTAGAGCATTTTGAGCTTGGAGCCGCACTCGGTATACAGCAATGTAATATTGACTCTGCCTTCGCTCACTGCGGGCACTGTGAGCAATCCCGGCGTAAAAGACGTTATTCCTCAGTACTCGAGTGCCCGCTGTTAGCTTATCCGGATTTGTTCCATTATAGGCGGAACATTCCGCCGGAATCCCCCTGTTACATTCTTCCCCCTCAAATGGAACACATCCGCTTATCCGTAGCTGGGCCTTTACTTTATAGGTTGAACAATAGCCAGTCCTCGTCAGTGCATGCTTTTCAGTATTCTGCGCGAGGAACTCCGTGGAGAGCTGGACGGAGTCGACCTACTCGTTCGCCGTCGTGAACGGTGCCGAGGATTCTGGCGTGGACGAAGAGTCTTCAAGTCTTCTGCACTCGCCCGAATCCGATGACAACGACGAACTCGCACCGCTACCGTCGGATTCCACGGATGATGTAAGGAAGCGCATGACGTTCTTGTGGATTCCTTACGAAAACAAAATTGCATATTCAGTCTCGAACGACTTTTATGGCCCTCATAGAGCTCGGGGATGCCGATTACGACATACGTACCACGTGTGCCGGTTGGAGGTCGTTACGCGTGCGCTATCCCCCACCATTAAGTTCCTGTGTACGCGGGTGAAAGATCCTCTGGAATGGACCCTTGAACACAATTTATGGCATCGAAACCTGCGGAATTCCACGTTGCGCCTGTGCTGCCGCTAGTGGTTTGTGACCGCTTGATGAAACATCGGCGTTCATGCTATTTCTCCGTTTTGAACTGTTGATAGGGCAATACTACGGAAAATTCCTGTGCTTCAAGCTGCCCACGGCATGCCTTACACTGATGTAACGCAGAAAGCACATGTGGAAGCCGGTTTTATGAGCTTTCCACTCAGTTGGCTTAGCTCAGTCGCGCAATTCGTGGTATAGCTATCGAATTTCTCGACAATTTCGTGCAGCTGAGGCTTAGCGCGCACTGAACCGCAAATTACCGTCGGTTTCCCGGGGGAATTTAGCAGTATTTCCAAGTGCATGACGACAATTTCGCGAATTTTACGAAGTACGCTGAGAAAATATCCAGCAGCCTACTGAAACAGCATGACCGAATCGAATCCTAGAAACGCAAAGGCAGAGACAACAGCAGTGCTTGCATAGAATATCAGCTGCCCTAGCGGTTTCTTTTGAATAGTTAGAGCTAACTGGCCGTGTTAGTAACCTTGGAGACGATTAATAAGGGATTCGCATGGTGCGAAACGTCTCATAATCACTCTTTCCGCATTCGTGCGCTTCTGAAGTGTTTTAGAGTGTGGACCCTGCATGCTGACACTTGCTTGATTTATGCGTTAACACCGAAAGTTTAAGCGTTTCGCGACTGTCTGTTTGGTGTGCTCTTAGCGGATAAGGTCAAATTTAGCATGGTTGCGCCAGACCGTGCTTAATTCCTTACTTCCTTCAAGACTCTCTAGAGAAAACCTTCTTCTGTGCCACGCACCTTTACCGGATGCGTGAGAACATCCTTTTTGTCTGGTGCAAGGATTAGGCGGCTCCAGAATGTGCAGCAGCACTAATCCGGTTCATTATTTGACTTTCCACACGCTGCTTCCGGAGATGACGCCAGCGAAGACGCGTTCGCGTTCCCTGGTCTGTTCCGGTGTTCTTTCCATTAATGGACTGCCGCCATATGTTTGTTAGCAGCTGCACCGCACCGAATCTTTTCCATATCTCTGTCGGTACTGTTGAAGTGAGTTGCGGAGGTGCGCTATTCTACGCCTCGTCGGTTCCGCGAATCCATGACGCCCAAGTGTTACTCGAATGCGCGTGAGCGGCGGTCAAGAGTTAATTGGCAAGCACGAAGTTTGACTCATTTGCACCGAGAAGGCACTTGCCGCTCACACGCTTAGACGGGGCAGCCGGCTCGACAACGACGACAACGCTTGTACCCTTCCATTTGGAGTGACGTAGACCGAGCGCCTAGACAATTTTCTCAAATGGCTTCAACCGGCATTGTTGTCTGCAAGCGATATGTAGTAACCGTGATTGTTCACGTCTTCCGATGCCATGCCCCATTTCGCTTCACTTCTTGAGTGACGTATTCACTGCAAAATAATTGGTCCTCATGGAATGAAGAAACGCTTGGGCCTTACAGTTTGTGTAGTCTTTGTAAAAATGTCCTCGACATGAACGCTCGGACCATCGAAACACATCCCACTGCACTCTTTAGCGCTACGTACTACCCACGTAGATAAAAGTATATGCGTGTTGTACCATTAGCGAAAGGACGTTCCCAGAGTTCGGTTTGTCGCCGTAGAGACGGTCTCGGATTGTAACCTCAAAACATTCGTTTTCAAGGTTGCAATGCTGACTTGCGTTCGAGTCAACGGGATCCTGGAGACAGTGTCGCTTATTTAGCGGACGTCCCACCCGTATCCATGACGCTGACCGGCTACCGGGAACGTAATCGTAGATTGCGGTCTGATCTGTGAGGTCCGCCTGGCTTCTGCAATGCTCGGTGCCTGATTGCGGTGTTGCGAGGACCGGGCTGGAATTGTATCTTAGCTTTACCTCCGGAAAAAAGCAGGAACAAACTCGGGTCCAATTTGGGCGATGGATATCGGGGATGGTGGCATGAAAGGGCTTCCGCATGTAATTGGTATCCGTGAAGAATCCGCTCCTGGCAGATTACCCCGGCACATTCTTTGGCCGACATTTGCCATTTTATGTTTCATTCTCGGCATTCGAGCTTGAACAGATTCCTTCAGGCGGAAAATTGCTTTCCTATTCGTGGCCTAAACCCGACCGCTCACATGCCACGAACGTCACGCGGCGTATATAAGAACTTCCTTTTGGGCGTCTACGCTAGTATGGCCCAGGTGTGAATTCACGTGCGCGCTCCTTCCTTCGTACGCGCTAGGTATAGATTGCGTCAAAGTTAAAATTCTCGGTATCCGTATGCGTATGCTTGGTGCTTCACTACCTCATATTTCGCTTAAATGTGCTAGTCAATTTTTCGTCGGTCGCAGCAGTCCGATCGTCTAAGCGGTGTGCATCGTAGATGCATTGATGCTTCTTTCGAGCGCACATTCTTTCTCTACCGCTCGTCTGTTGTCACGCAAGACAACTTGCTTAATCCATCTCTGATGAAGTAGCGCTTACTGCGTAAGAGACCGCGATCTTTGCCTCCTCGATCTCCGAGTGGCTGTGCTGCAGATCTTTTTACGCTTGCATTTCTTTAGTGAGGCTTAAATGTGCAGAAGCCTGATGTTTTCATATCCTCCTGACTTTACGAGCAGAACGACCCAAAGGGACCGTTTCCACACCCTCTAATTTCATTTCCTCCATCCGTCGCACTTCAGCGCATTTGCAAAAAAGTGCTGCCTCACACGTGGCGGAAATGAAGAGGCGTTCCAAAATGGTTTGTAGCGGGCTATAGCTCCGTCTGCGGCAGGTCAAACGGGTGCAATTTGGACGCTCTTCATGAATATCCATCGGCATAATGCGTCAGTTGTCACAAGCGAGGTCGTTTTTGTTCCATTCCACCCACCGCTTGAATCCTGCAAGATCAAAGGGAATGTAGAGCTCTTCTGCGTGCGAGGTCTCATCTACGTCCTCACATCCAGATCCGTGTTGGTGGTTGACGTTGTCAGGCCAGAGACGCGCGCTTCCGGAGGAGAACGAGCGGATGCGCCCGCGGGGTTGCAGTCCTGTTTTCACACCACTCTTTCTCACATGTCTTTTGTCCCCGCAGACCGGTAACGGAAACGGCTAATCTTCTTAATTTGCTGCTACCGACGAGTGCCTCTCATTGTCGACCTATGCTGTGGGTTGCCATCCGCTGCGGCTACCGACCACGCCCTTTTTGCTCTTTGCCATACGCAAAGGTTCATTTGCCGCTTTGTCTTTCTCTGTTTCTGCGTTGGCCGCGAGGTGTGAATTCCTCGGCAGCCAGGTAGTCGGTGTCGGTGGCGTTTGCCCAATTTGCCCTCTCTATATGATGGCAGCATGATATACGTTGGTAAATGACGCATCTTTCACAAAAATGCTTTAGGACAGTTCTCTGCTGGCCACTCGATTACTCAGTTTCTTGTTGACCTCTTCCGACAGCCTTTTGGAGCGTCCGCAACGCAGCCCGATCGCAGCGCATCCATGTACGAGATCGGTGCGTCACCGCCAGGCACTTTCGCCGTATGTTTTCCTACAGGTCTTGCTGTAGTCGCGCAAGTCAACACCCGTTTAAGTAGGACAACTTTTGCAGGAGATTCACGATGCGAAGACGCAGTACGACCACTACCGGAAGGTCGTCTGCCAGCTGACGATGAGCAACTCCAACCTGATGAGGGAGAACGAGGCGCTCTCGCGGAGGCTTCAGGTCAGTCACGCTAGTAATTTTGCAAGATTAAATTGGGTGCGTCTGCTACGGAAAGTGTCTGACCTCCCTTGCACGTACCCCAGAAATTGGTGTCATTTTGTTGGTGATGACGCAGGCCGCTGCAATCTCATCGGAGGTGTCATATTGCCTACGAGTAGGAATCATGCGACGCACACATGTCATGCGACAGGAAATTCACGATGCCGATTTTAGCAGGTGGAGTCCCTTCTGCGCGATCACGTGGAGCACTTAAACTCGGTCTACTACACTTTGTTCCGGAACGGCTACTCAACGCTTCAGTTCCCGGACGGTAAGTTCGCTCGAGGGCTAACACGCATGCCAACTCTACCTATCTTAGGTGACGAGGTGCACCTGTCGCAGTTTCGCGGTGTGCTGTTGAACTTCGTCCACAGCAAGAACGGCTGCAGCACGGGGAATGTGCGGAAATGTAGGCGCTTCGTAGTATTGCGTGTAATGTGCGCATATTTTCAGCTGTCAACGACCTTTCCGACATTGCATCGATTATCAAGGACCGACAGACGTCGGAGGTGAGACCAGAGTCCGAGTGGGCGTCGTTATGCATGCAAAAAGTCATTTCAGAAGACTTCGGACCTGTCGTCGGAGTCATCGATCTCCTCGGAGGCCGACGACCTAAAGGCCGCGATGATAAAATGCATTACCAAGCCAAAGTACAACGATATCGACGACTTCCTCTGCTGGCTCAACGACAGCGGATCGGTATGTGCCGGCTTGTGTACCTACTAGTGGGTGTAACATTTTGGGATATGTCAACGCAGGTGGCATGTTTAAAACCGGCACGCTCTAGCGGTCCTAGCAGCAATCACTTATGCAAAAATGCATATGTTAACATGACGTTTTTGCAGCAGTGCTCGTCTGCTCGACTGCCGGCTCGCGCGTCATCGTCCGTCCACGCAAAGTCACGCAGCCTCGAAGACCATGTCAACGAGTCCTTGCGAATTCGCAGCGCACGCATACCTCTGCAACGATCCTCTCGCGTTGATGAGGCCGTCGTTCAAAATCCACTTCGAGCGAGAAGCGAGTCTGAACTAAGGTAAGTCCCGCTGCATTCAGCGCTTTCTCTACTTCTACGTCTTAGCTTCTGTGTACCTTAACCTGAGTTTTTAGGGCGGTCCCCGAAACATCGGAACCACCGTCCCCTGGCTACTCGGTGAAAAGCAGCGGGCACCAAACTGCGGAAGCCACGAAGAACTCGGCTCCGCATCCGGGACGGAAGACGAAGTCGAAAACGGCAAGGCTTAGGTATGCCGAAGCACGTCAGTATTTTGCGTTACCAAATCAAATTGTCGCATATCACATTCTCAGCGTCTACAGTTATTTGTTCAGGGCCCAGTCACTGGGAGCCGCGAAGATTGGATTCCTCTCGTCGCGACGAACTAGCGGAATGGCGGCCGCCACGGGCGACAGACAGCAAGCGCCACGGAAGTCGCTAGCCAACCTAGCAACGCTGCGCCTAGGCAGTACCCCAAGAAGGCCCCAGCAACCGCAGAGAAATCTCATTTAGCCTGTTAGCTTTTGTACACTGCGTTTAATCGGTATCAATTACATAGTTCACAAGTTCCTAGTAGGCAGCTGGTTTACGAGAAACGCCCACTGTTCATAACACGTGAAGCGTCCTGTTCCGGATGGATTCCACGTGCGTTATCTTTGCTCGATACAAGCCGTAGAAGTGAAACAAGTCACGTCGAACACTCGAGCTGTAAACGCACTCTGAGAGTCTCTGTTCGTATGTACATGACGCTTACCTTAGGCATACGAGGAAAACCGATCCGCATAAGGAGTACATATCCGTTGTGACTGAAAACACTGGCGCCAAGCTATGTGTCAAGGTTCGTGCGTAGCTGCTATAGAGGGTGACAGACGTGAACACGAGGACGTAGTAGAGGACGCGGAATACTTGCAGGCCGAGCATAAATGTCGCGTGTACTGAAAAAGAGTGTTAGCCAAAAAGCATGTGCTTGGATTGTTCGATGGACTGGAACACGTACGTACTTACTTATAAAACTTACTTAGTAGATGCAGATCTTGATGACCTGCGCAAAGCGGTTCTGCGCTCTTGAGCAGTCCTCGGTACTTGATGGCTGCTAATGTTATGAGGATAATGCTGACGGTCGACGAGGATAGATACACGACTGCGGAGATCAGCGGGACCGCCTACAAAAGCGTTTATATGCAGGTTTGATGCTGACGCTGGTTTCGGCATTGACGCATGGTTCATCGAGAAAAACCTACACTTCTCACAAAACTTCTATTGTACAAGACTGACATTTTTCCGCCTGCGAACACGTAGCTTGCTGTACTCGACAGTTGACACGATAGAAGCACAGCAGGGCATAACAACAGGGCTATCACAGTAATATGAAGCGGTCTACCCTTCCATGCTTTTGTGTAAGACATTGGGAAGAAGAAAACACTGAAGCGATTAGCAGCGATAGTGGCATGACAAAGTGCCTGAAGGTAGCAGCAGTAAGTTGCAACTGCATACCCCGCAGTGGCGATGAAGGTATTATTGTCGTAGAAAGAAGTGAAGTACCCCATATTCGGCAGACGAGTGACGAAAAACGTCTACAAAGCCAATGATTGTTTCCTTTCATTTCTACCTAGTCTATGATTGTCATACATCGATGGCGTAGAAGCAATCAGCTGCAGAAACCACCACGTAAATAACGAAGAACCCTTGGTTGTACGGAAGTACGCGACGATGGACCTGAGCGATTAGGAAGCAGATAACACTGGCGTGGAACACCAGGGCCGGCAGGTCGAAAACAGTAACAACGACGGTAAGTATGCTTAGCGCCATTCTAGCGTCTCACAACGTCTTGTGACGCTAGAGACTCGACTGAACTTTTCAGTCTCTGCCTACAGTTCTCAGGTCTGGAAGGAGTTAAATGATTTTAAGTACAGTCGTGTATGCGCCGTGGTTCTTGACACACGCGGAACTGAGGCAGATTTCAGAGTCTCAAGTCCAGTTAAAAGGACGAACTTGACAGGCAGATGATGGTCCAATGGTCAATTCCATTTGAAATGTAGTTCCAGTGTGATAATTCTGTCTGTGCCAGGCACTGCCCATAATCCCGAGAAACCCTGATCAGCTGAACTTGCCCGCGACATCGTTACTAGAAGTTCAATGTTCTCAAGGCACAGCTAAACATGTGTGATTTTATTAGGACCGGTCTGGTCTTAGTTGCCAGTAGGCTTCCCGTATGGTACCTAAAACCACGAGGTCTCTGATGGAATGTGCAGTGCATCGACGATTAGTTACACTTACACTTGGTAGCTCTTGGGGTTATGGCCATGCAGGCTCGCTTCAGCAAGCTTTCGGATACAATTTCGAATCATCCTGGCATAAATGAACTGAAGGAAGTGGGTAAGTCAGTGCTTAGTCACTAGACTAGTAAGCAACCATATAGGTACCAATATTCGTCTCGAACGTTCTAAAGAAACATTCAGTTACATTTTACCAACTCGGCATTAGTGCTAGGAATTCTTTAGTTTCCTACGCTTTCACCCTAGCTTTTTCTTCAGATGAAGAAGAAATAGAGGAAGAAAAGACTTTGGAGTAATGAAAAAGGATGAAGAAGAAGAAGAACACATTTTGAAAGGATGATGAAGGAAGAAGAAGAGAACAAAAATATTTTATAACTTTTTCATGTGTGAAGCGTTTGAAAATGCAATGCCAAGCGGCCCAAGGCCATTACTAGTACTGCTTCTTCTTCGTCATCATTGCTTCTTCTTTGGACGAAGAAGAGGAAGAGAAGAAGACATACTGGAGAAACGGATAAGGACGACGAAGAAGAAGAGATGCTGGAGGTATAAAGAAGGACGAAGAAGAAGATGAAGTTTTGACAGGATGAAGAAGGAAGAAGAAGAGAAATAAAAATTTTCCCCAGCACTGCTTGGCATCCCTGATGCTACGTTCTTATTCAAGCTCATGTCAAGACGCCTTGCATCGGTGCCGGTTCGGCTACCATCGTCCCGCATATCTTCGCTCTCGTGCAGCCAGTCGTTAGTTTTGCGTAGGCTTATCAGTGGTACTACGCTAACAGCGGCAAAGATGAAAGGTGGCGACATCACTGGGAAAAGGATGCCGCGACTGCTTATTCAGAGGTGCTACCTTTAATGGGCTTACCACACCTGACCTTCCGCCCATGGACTGAAGAGAACGATGTCAGCGCCGTGAGAGTCCTTCAGCAGTATCAGGGCTGGGCACTTTTTTTCGCGGGCCGAGACCGAGACCCGAGACCCGAGACCCGAGACTCGCAAATTCCGAGACCCGAGTCACGAGACACGAGACTTTTTTTCTTTCCCGAGATTGAGACCCGAGACCGAGACTTAACCCCCCCCCCCCTGACCCGAGACTAAAACGAGACCGAGATCCGAGACGAAAAATATTTTCTTCTCAGGATCTTTTCTAGGTTCTGGCTTAGCCTGCGGCGGGCCCAAAACGCGGCAAAATATTGGTTTCGGCCCCTAAAAGGGGTAAAATTTGGCATTGTAGAATTTTAAAAAAGAGGGTCCGAGGCATTTTCCCGGCGCCGTCGCCTTCGGCCGGCGCCGAAAAAAATTGCCGGATATTTAATTGGTCTAGAAACAAAAAATGCCGAAAATTTGATTGATCCAGAAACTAGAAAAAATCGCTAGTGGTGCCGAGACTTGGAAAACCCGAGACCCGAGACTTACCCCCCGAGACCCGAGACTAAAACGAGACCGAGACCGAGACCCCGCCCAGCCCTGAGCAGTATTACCCCATTTTCACCGTAACAAAATCCGTCTAATTTGAAACTTCTACGAACCACTTCGGCGAAGGCAGAAGGCAATTTCAAGCGATGGTTTTGATTTATTGTCGCGCGGAACGGCGCTACCTGCTGCGCTGGATTCTGGCGCGCAATTAAGAAAACGCACCACATAGTTCGGCGGCACAAAAAAGTTCCCAAAAAGAAGGAAGCATATTTGGAAGTCGCTGTCGGTGTCCTAAGTCGCAGCCGACTTGTCACCGCTGAGATGTTTTTGGCGGTTGTTGCACGCGCTACACGCGCACTGCCGTGATTTATGCGCCTTCCGCGATCAGTGCGGCAAGTCGACAAGTGGACTCATGAAGACGCTCGCGACGAACACGACAGGATTTCACACTTTTGTCCACGAACCATATACTGACAGGTTTCTCTGGGGGCTTTCGAACTTTGTCTGTACAAGGCACAGCCGTGTGTAGTTCATTTTTGCGTAGCACGACTCATTCGTTCACCTTGACAGGCGAGGAGGAAGGAACAGGGGATTAGCGCCCGTTGCTCCTCGTCTTCTCGAAAACAGGCTGTGGGTAGATGTCAAGTGATAACTGATAAGCTACTGATTAGCATTGTTTGCACTTCCGATTTTCTTCTACAAGCCATTAGGTCCGGGCAGTCCCATCCTCGTCAGCACATCGCTGAATCGAGCAAGGGAACGAGCACCGGGCGGGAAAGGTTCTGCCCTGAATCTCGGCTAAAGAAAATATTTGTCCTAGCCAGCCAGGTTCTTGGCGCTTCCATTCGGCGTACTGCCGGGTTGACCCACGCGACTGATAAGCATCCATAGTGCCTGCTGTTGTCGACACTTCTGTGGCCGTCCACTAGCGCGCGTGCAGGCAAGCGAAGTTTGCTGAGCGGCGAGAGGAAAGACACAGGAAGTTATTAGTGGCAATAAAACTGTAAATGGGCGGCCATGAAAGCGTGACGCGGGCTCGGTTGCTTCCCGCGGCTTGCAGTCAAATTGGCCCATGCATACCTGCTGAACGCCTTGAGTCAAGAATTTGGGGGGTTCGTGCTAATGGTACCGAGCGATGGGACCTACACTAAACCACAGCACTACGATATGCGTTGGTCGAAAGCTAGCGGTACATGACCGTTCCGAAGATGTTTCCCATGTGCAGGCTTCGTGTTGCCAGTCGATCACGCAGATTGCATCCATCCACCCCACCCTCGTAGTGCACCGTGACTAGTTATTTCATCACTAATCCTTGAGAGAATCCCACTGCACGGTCGCATTTGGCAGCGCTACTGATAAGCGTGCGGACCGCGCTAAGCGCCTTTCCCTAACGGAGCTTCAGCCCAACTGGCGACGCTTCCTTGGGTCGCCACGGCTGCCTGCGTTGTCTCAGCGCCCACACCTACAAGAAAAACCCAACCACCGTTTCTCTCACCTTTACTGGAGTCTAAATTCCGCGCCATCCCTGTCACCGAGCCGCTTCAAAATCCGGTAAGCTTTACAGTTTCTTACGTGCGCTACGCTTGGTACTTTACAACAGCGACGCTTCATTGAATTGCATGGCAAGTCTAAAAAATCCGGTGCGATCCGTAGAACATACAGTATCCACCAGCAAGGGCATATTTTAGCCTCTATGGATCCCCGTTTCCCGTGAGATTCAAACATGAGCCGATATACGTGGAATCGTATAATGGTACTTGGCGAATCGCGGCGCACATAAACTGCGGATAATCCATGCGCAGTTAAAGCCTTCAAAGCATACCGTATCCAGCCGTTAGCAGTGAGGAAGTGAGCACACTTCGCTCATCCCATAGTTTCATCCGATTACTGAAGGGGCAGTCGCGCGGCGCGCATTTGCAAGCGATCCGCTCGAGGAATGAGTGTGGTGGAGGTGTATTTGCGAACTTTACAACGAGATCAGCATTCACCATTCTCGGCTTAGGTACAGTGAGATGGGCACGCGTAGGCGATAATCTCCAGAGCGTTCAACGCAGACAGATCACGCGAATGACTCATATGGGTTGGTCAAATCCATCTGCCATCATCCCTATTCAGGTTCACAAATTTTTCGGCATGTATAATCTTGGCATCATCTGTTGCTTTTCCGCAAGCCACCCGTTTGATCCCGACCATCTTGGCGACCGCATTGATACACTTGCAACATGCCTGCGCATGGGGTCAACTGTTTGGCAGCGGTCACCTTTGAGCGATGCGCACTGACACTACGCGATCGGGTTACGAAGACGGCACCGCATGGATCTTCGTGGGACCACTTCGCTTGCCATCGGGATTAGTCGCCAACAGCCGATCATCGGCATTTGCGCCAAAAAGAGTCGATGTTGTGGTAAGTAAATGTTTAGTCAATGCGGCGCCAATCCGTCTGCGCGCGGTTATGCTTTGCGTTCCTCGAGAACAAACCGCTTACTACACACGTGAAGACGAATGTCCTCAGTTCATGCATGAATTTCGACTAAATCAAGAAAACGGTCGTCAGCATAATCGAGATTTACGATGTTTGCCGGGAGTTTGCCCTAGAGCGGAACGCTTGTGACGTCACATGCGCAAGTGTTTGCGGTCGCCTAGCGTATTGGCTTGAGAACGTCGCTTTATGACTGTTTCTGTGCTTTGTATGTGGGAGCACGTTCGAACCCCGGAAAAACGGCGCAAACACAGGCGGAAGTTTGAGAAAGAATTACGTTGTAGCCGTGGGGAGAAGATAGTGCCGTGTCAATATGGCCTGACTACAGATGACATGCCGAGAAGCAGCTGTCTTCATGCGTCGTATGCGTTCATGAAAACGGTCGCATAAAGATCAAATCAAGCTTTATCTTTGGGATGCGCGTGGATAAAGCAGGTGACGTCGTTGGCCACGAACCCTGTGTTTCGTCAGGTTTATTGCTCGTGTGCTGCGGTTGCGCAACGCTTGACGAAGGTGCGGACTTGTGCGCGATGCAGGAGCCCTACAATACGCTACAGCTAACAGTTTGATTTCCACCGAAATTCCATTCTAATGAATGCGGTAACAGTGCGCACACAGCTGGCAAGCCGCTTGCGCAATCACACCTGCGAAGCTGATGGAGGCGGCGATGAGGCTAAAAACTAGCTGCAGACACGATGTCCCAATTTGCATTTTCCCTCGATCACCGGAAACGGGCTCTAAAAACCGCCGAAGCCAGGACACCATACGGCAATGCGCTTCCGGCGGTCCGCGTCCCAAATACGGCTGTTCCAAAGCGCGACCGCTCGTGCTTTCCTCCTCCGCTTATGAATGCTTCTTTTTATTGGCCACTGCAGCGGCAACTTCAAAGCGAATGATGCGTAGACAGTCACCTAAGTACTGATGCGGTGCTGGTACGCTGTGTACGTAGAGGGTGGTGTTGTGTGGGCCGTTAATTCCGCTTTTCAGCGGTTGACGAAGTATCAACGTGCCGCCATCGTAGGACCCTTCAGTTTACTCGCTTTTCGCTGCTTATGCGTAGCGCCTACATGTGATTTGCCAGGTGTGAGAGGTCTGTGCCTGCGGGTATGGGACACTTTGTACGTGCGGATCTTGGCGCATTTTTCACCAAAGAAAACTGCGTGCCGTAAGACTATAGAAAAGGTTCGACGCACGCACGCACTCCACGCACTCTCATAGTTCTCCGTATCGTAAGATATTCCAATCCACTCGTGTGTAGTATTTTACATTACTCCACCATAACGGAACCGCTGTTGTGCTGTCAGATCCAAGCTCCTGTGGCATGCCGGAATACTTTATTTTGGCCTCAACCTCCATGCTATTACGCTTCCTCGTTTCTCGGTCCTTAAAAAGTGTCACTTCCATGAGCGTCGCCGATTTCTGCATGTGGCAAGGTTTCGGTAACCGAACTAGTGCACTGTAGGTAAGCTCCATGCGCGGTCGTACCATGCGTACCTGGCGGCTCGACCAGGATTACCTATGGCCGTTAAAGCTTTCGGCTAGCTAAGGACAAAGCGTCGATGCCTACCCATAAAGTATCATCGATGACGACTATCCCTTCCGTAAACACCGCGCGGCTCTCAGTTGGCGCATGCCGCCGTCTCTGCAATTTGCCGCACGGACATGAGATTAACGGTCGCGATCAAAGGCGCCCATGAGCCGTCGTCGTTTGCGACTTCTACGGTGAGATTGTCGTTCCGGGCACGTGGGTGCGCGTTCAACAAAGGAACTCACTTGCCCGAGGCAAGCTTTCGTAGCCTGTTTGTAACTCAATCCTGACTAGCCGCCCTTCTTCGGTCAGTGACGCTTGCGCAAGCAATTCCCAGCAAGCAAGCCGCCTTATACGGCACCTCGCGGAATATAAACCTCCGGCGGCATCTCTCGTTGCGTGCCTAAAGCGTCCGCGTCCGTCGGCATTTCGCATTGCTGTAAATCATGCCAAGCACCTATGGACTAACGAGCGAAGGGTAGTGATGAACGTTGTTCTCTAAAGATCGTGTACAACAGTTTTCAAAAATCTTCGCTACACCGTAAATGTAATCACATAAAAAATAGCGTTAATGTTTAAGACGCGTCTTTCTTGTAGACTAAACAGTGGATGAGAGAATAGAATGTCAGCCAAGGTCATCCAACACTAGTTTGATGACTAATTTAGATCACGTGATGACAAGTTTAACTAGTTAGACGTGCTTGGAGGTGCGTAATCGTACACGCAACGGGTACCCGCGAGGACTTTTGTTTTACCGACAAAGAATGTTTTGATGAGGTGATACTGTATAGCATAACCTTGATACCCTGCCACGTACAGTTTACAGATTCGAACAAGTTACCATATTTCCCCCAACTGTGCATCCGGCCGGGCTTTTTTTCAACATCCTCCGGAGTGGGAGGGGGTCTATTCGTGAGGGCCGGTGTGTTAGGGTAGGCCGGATTATATTTCACTGCCCTCCGGTAGGAGCTCACTTTGAGAAAATGGACACTCTTAGGGCAAAACTACACAAAATGCTATCAAAACGCAGTATGTTTTCCAGCAGGACGCTAAATCACAATGTTCTCTCGTGTCTGACAATGTTTTGATGCTATCAAACATACAACTATAATTTCTGCTATACAGCGAATGTGGGCCGATATGTGAGGTGCGGCCGGTCCATTAGGGTTGGCCGGTCCATTATTTTCCAATGACCCTCTGAGAGGGTCGGGTCTATTAGGAAGTAGGGGATTTACGGTATTACATCAAGTGCTACTGCCGAGAGATACTAAAAGTTACACTGGTTTGAAAACCTGTTTTATGCCGCCGTGAAGGACTGGTACCTTGGCCTACGGTAAAAATCCTTTCGGTAAACGTCCGCCGACGCATTAGGCCAGCACACAGTGAAAGTCTTTAGCTCCTGACAGCTAAAACTTGTTTTCCGGCCCAAACTCGTATTTTACTTCGTCTGTGGTTACCGTTCCACATGCATGTAATACCTCATCATGGGACGTCGAATCACAGCAGGTAAAGCCGGCATCATGGGACGACGAATGCGAATGCGCAACAAGAACACTTATCAAAACCAATCAAAGCGGCTCGTCGCGCACAGCCCAAAGGCACCGCCGCGCGTGCATATTAACTGTTTATGTTTCGCAAGCGGATGGCACAATTGGCATTGTCCGAATGACCGGACCGGCTCTTCCGCCACCTTACCGACAACTCGGTAAACAGATCAGCGCACGGATAATGGCGTCGAGTCAGCGGTCACCCTTAACGGCCATATATCGGCGATGATCGCGGAAATCGCTTTGATGCCCTCTTACTGGAGCCCAGAGGTCACTTCGTGCTGCTTTTGGCTCCTTGCTATGCGTATCGTAGTGCAAGCCGTGCTTATCTATAGCGTCAGTTGTCAGCGAAGCTAGGTCCATGCGAAGTTCCGTAGTAGCTAAAGTGCCGCACTCGAGGAGACTACCTGTCAGATAATCGCCACCAGCCATGTTTCTCACAATTCTTGCGCCCGATCGCCCACCTGAACCCACATGCCCGTGGGCAACGGTCGAGAGCCACTCCATTTATCCACGAACGTCGTCGGATAGGTGCTTGTTTTCGACTCGACTCTAGTCCTAAGGCGATGAAGGGTCGCTCATTCTTAACCGTTGTTCCCACAGTGTAATGACTTGTGAGGTTGTACATGCCCGACCGGTTCCTACTTGCCTGTGATCGGACCGCCTACATGTAATCCGCTACTCGTGCGTCAAACCCTTAAAGTGTACCTCGTTCTGGCGTCGGTAGTCAATCTTGGCTCTCAGAACCGTTTACCTAACTTTTTCCTGATTCATGCTCGCATGTGCCTATCACTGGTGACGTTGGATGGGCTCGCTTTTCGCTTGCACTCTTGATTAAAGTTCCACCGTCCCGGCGCTTCCCATCGTTACGAACCTTAAGGCCCATTCAAAGTGGCGATCGGCGGCGCGGCAGTTACGCTGCAGTGCTTCCGGTCCCATGACATTTCCCGGGCTTGCGGTTTGATTTCTCCATCGCCAGCCAGCTTTCTTTGCGCCCCCGTGAAAGGATTTGCGGCCGCTCCGCATCATTCGCCTCTCGAGCACATAAACGCTTAGGAAGGTGACTGAATGAATGATGAATCAATGCGTCGGGTGGCTTTCCGCGGCTCCCTAGGCATTCCAGCCCCTCCAGAAGGCGCTCGATCTCTTCGTGGTATCGCACCCGCGGGTTCTGTTCCGCACCTTCGGCGGCTGCCGCTTAAGCCGACTCCCGGCCAATCATGGCTGCGGGTGGGAGGAGCCTGCGGCTGCTGTTTCAGCAGCCATAAGCAGGCGTACAGTAGGGCCACCCATTCTCGACGCTTCCTGCCGCGCTCCCGACGTTTGTTCAGTTCCGCTACTATCAGCGCTGGTCGGCTTGACGTGTGACTCCTTCACTCCTTTCTTCACTACCACCGTCCCCGTCCTAGATGCTTTCATTAGTTCCTTTCAGTTTTAGGTGTGGTATGCCTTAGCCTTTTCAAATTTACTTGCTTGGACTTGCACTTTAAAACGCTACGCAGTGCTTCTAGATGGGTTTTACTGAAATACTAGCACGCTTGTTCAAGTGTTAGTTCTAAACCTCATCATTGGTAGTAAGCCACATAGGGATGCTCTTCAATGTTCTCGCCAACCGACTTTCACACTCACGCGTAGTTCCCGAAGACCCATAACACCTTTACGAGTGGGACGCCGGGCGGGCTATTTCGCCAAACAGGCAATACCCAACTTTCACTATGCTTGCTATTGTTACCTTTTCGGGGCTCCCAATGCTTCCGACACTCCACCCGCAATGTACCCTATTCAGCAGGCGGACACGTAATCGAAACGGCAGTGAGGCACCTGGGAACCTGGCCCGCCTAAATGCCTCGCGTTGACGGTAATAACCACAGTACCGGTACGATTCCGTGGTGGGTTTTCGCACTTATGGCAATGTCAGAGTTTTCAGTAGGTACTAGTTGGTGCGGCAAGCACGGTCATTATAGTTCCCGTGCCTCCATAGGACTTCGACATGTCAGCTTTAGTAGTCAAGTCAGAGTTATTCAACCTCGAGGCAGGCGATATTCAAATGAAAACTGAACCCCTATAAGGGGCTCATTCGCACTATGCGGATGGAAGGAACCACTAAAATAATAAAAAAGATAGCGAAAAACGATCGCATGCATAGAAGACATGTTAGCCGAGAGTGAGTGTGCTTGCTCGAGCCGGGTGGTTGGTGGTTTAACGGACGTGATAATGTGTTCGTTCAGAGAAACGAAATGGCGGCAAGCGCTTTGATGGGTGGATAAGGAAATGGCCACCTCCGGTCACGGCACGCTAAGGACGATTTATTGGCGCCGGTCGAGACGGATGTTATCCACAGCTTAATTTCTTCCCTGACACATGGGTTTCGTGCTAGGGCTTAGGAATGAACCGAAGCCTAGACGTTGCTTGCTTCCGACCGGACTAGGGCTAAGGTTAGATACTAGGCAGAAGGTCACAATCTGGGCTACGGATCGCGCATGAGGATCATAGCAACAACGTGATCGGAATCTTACCGGAACGTCTTGATAAATGCATTATTTACGAAACTATTTTTTCAAAATCTTAGCAGACGCACACTGGGGAAGCAGTTATTTAAAGTTCAGCGAAGGTAGTTTTTGACGCGCGCGGAACCCATTAACTTTGTGACTTATCATACTTCATAGAGAAGCCGCTTCACTGCTGACAAGCGGTGGTCTACCAGTTTACGAGCTTTGTCATTATTATTGCTCCTTTCGGTCGCTCCCGGTCAAATTTGATGGGCTTTCGGTCATCGCAAGCTGTTTGAGTCAACCGCGTAATGGGCGCTATTCGTGTTTCACATGTCCTTCATAGGTATCCGTTTCGCTAAACCAGACAAACTTTTTAGGATGCACTGGGCGACAAACGGGAATATGCTCCCGCACTGCCTACCGATGCTCTCGGCACCAAATCCAAATCCGCTAGCATCGCAGTCCACGATCTTTCCAGCGCATCCGCCTGCTCCTGCGGACATTGCTCGCCTCTACCAGCACTTCTACCTACAACAATTTACTGCGTACTGTCAGGTATTTTTACATGTGCGTGAATTGTTATATTCTTTTGATTTGTAGCGCTGGCGAGAAGTTCAAGAGATGCAACAGGCTTCTTCCAGCCACTGCGACGGGGATCGGCAAGAAGGCGCTCAGATCGAGAAGGTAGAAAACGAGGTAGGCATTGATTGTGCATGCCTGGCAGATGGCCTACCCGCAATGAAATGTACGCATCCGGATAAACTAATTTGGGTTTAGGCCAGCCAACCATCGCCCAAAAAGTTCGACTTCACGCAAATTGCTTCCTGCGTCGAGGACGACCTTCCCGATGCTAAGGCAGGCTCCTCGACAGAAAACGCGATGAACGACGACGATGCGCATAACACCACCACCGAGGAAGAAATCCGCAGGCCCATCCCGCTAGAGTGCCCACCGAAGCCACCGGGCTTCTATGGACTTCCTGGCCTCAATGCGGAGATGGCAGCAATCATGATGAGGAAGGTCGCTGCCGCGTCAGTGCCAATGTTCGCGAGCTCTCAGCAACCGTTCCTCGCGATGCGTCAGCAGCCATGGTAGGCTTCATGAATATGCTTTTCACACCGTCGGTTAACTCCGTTCTATTCACACGCGCTTTATAGGTTCGCCATGCCAGGCTACCGACGTGGAGCGACGCGTGCAAGCCGCCCCAAGAAGGAGTTCATCTGCCGGTATTGCGCACGAAAGTTCACAAAGTCGTACAACCTGCTGATTCACGAGAGGACGCACACCAACGAGCGTCCATTCCCATGCGATATGTGCGACAAATCCTTCCGCAGACAGGACCACTTGCGGGACCACAAGTAAGCTACCAACCTACGCCTCGTATTTGTCATGAGTCATTAAGTGGTTCTTAGCACGTCTGGTGGAAACAGTGACTAATTCTCGCGCATTTTCAGATACACCCACTTCAACGAGAAGCCGTTCAAGTGCGACGAATGCGGAAAGGGCTTCTGCCAGGCGCGAACTCTGCAGGTCCACCGGATGACTTCGCACAAGGAGTCCGCCAGCATGGCCTCACCGCTGCCAAAGCGAACGTCTCCGCTCGTTCTCGCAAGTCCTGAAGGGAACTCCGTCGGCTCGGCCAATTCGTCCATGAGCCGATCTCCCCTTAGCCACTCTGACACCTCGATTGAGCATTAGTGCCAGCTGATGAGCACCTTGAAATTCCACTATTTTGTATTTTCAACTCTCATGTTCATGCCAGTTTGAGTCTAGTATTCGTCTTTTACTTTGTAACTGTCGTTTGTCGTCGTAACTTCCCATGATGATCCGAATTTTATCGTCGGTAGAACTACTGTCGCTTGTCATCGTTGAGCTTTAACCTGAACCTTGAGCTGTCAATATTTACGAATAAAGTAAGCCACTAGTCCGTTTAATCACACCTAACAAAATTTGTTCTTGAACCTGGAAATGCTGAAATCATTTGGCGAAGATCAATCCGGCCGTAGTTGGTGGCACGGCCCTACTCGTATAACCAGTAGGATCCGCGTTCGAGCTTCATCTGGGTGAAGCGCAAGTAGGACTCTCAAGAATTACTTTCTTGAGATATGGGATCGTCGCATTGACAGTGGGAGGTCACATAATCAGACGGCTATCAGCTACTACTGCTAATTCACAAGCTGTACCCGAAGCTTATTCAAAGCATGCACTCCACATAACCGCGTATAGTGTCCTTGACTTGGCGTGCTACCTCTCAGTCCTCGCTTCGGAAGGAGATTGTCGAAATGACACGCGACGGATTAGGCGCTTATCAGTGACCCTACGGTAGGTGTCAAGTCGGCAACCCAAATCGGCGTGGTTTCCTTGCTTACCTAGTCGGTTAACACTCACTATGAAATGTATTTCTTCCTTGTGCTAAGTCGTAGCTGCATTCACAAATACATACCAGACCATAATGTGGGCAATATAGACGTCTGTGGCCCATAATTTATTCGTTCAGACTGGACAGCTTCAAAGCCGCCTGGCTCTTGTGGCTGCCAACTGTACAACAGTATTCATAGATGACGTCGTCGTCCCCGACGACGCCAACTCGTGCTGCAGAAATGCCCTTCCAGAAGCGGTAGCAGCGACGGCAGAACGCTGGCTTCTTGCCGATTTCTTTGCTGTAGTCTCGGATCGGGATGGTCTATATGTAAATGACAGCATTGCAGCGCCATTAGTCCACTGACCTACCTCTAATACTGTAGGTTCTGATTCGTTGTGGTCTGGAACAATTGGTTGTTCCACTTGCTCGGTGTTCGCACCGGATAGCACTCTTCGCACTTCGTTCGTGTTGATCATCTTCACCTCCAGGTCTGGTGCCTCCTGCTTGACGGCAGCTGCTAAAGTTGGCTAATAACGAATCTGCGTAAAGTTGGGTGAAAAATTGAGATTTTTTAATATGAAAGACCGTTTTCGCGTAAACATACGTTCAACTTGGATCATCTCGTGGCCTTTCGGCGAATAGAAGCGTTTCAGGATCATGGCGGACGGACTGCCAGCGCGTCCTGATTTGATGACACCGTGCTTGAGCCATGAGCTGCCCTCATTTCGGCGTTTGTCCCCGCCTGAAACACTGTTCTTATGACGTATCAGCAATGTGTTTATTGCGCCAGCTAACCAGGTACTTACTGGATTCTTCTATGCGAACACCTTGCACCTTTACGGGTAGTTCGGCTAATGCTTTTCTTCTGCTTATGCCGTAAAGCTTCCATCGACTGAGTGGCGGGAATTGAACTTCTTCGGGATCTGCAAGTGCTTGTGGATCATGACAGTCAGTGCAACAAAACGAGGCAACACGGATGTAACAAACGGTTTCTGCGACCTGCACGCATCATGACGACCGACCTACCGCTTTGGTTTGCGCTGACTTCGCTCTGATTAGGCAGCTGCACCACTTTAGGGAGTGGCTGAAGATGGTTTCCAGACGACGCCACTTTTGCCAGCTGAAAGATTTTTGTAGGATACGCACAAAATGTGCGGTCTTACGTGTACGACGTGTTGTTGACATTGTACCGTGCCCAACGCTATCACGAGACACGCGCAGAAAAGCCACGTGCTTTGTGGATGGTATGACAAGCGCGTCATGCCGTCATCATCGAATGTGCAAACTGCGGAAGGTCAATCCGCGCACTCGGTGTTAAGTGCGTTTTCTGGGCTCGAACAAATGATGCTGAATGGAGCGAGTAACGAGAGAAAGAACAATAAGGCGCCGATTTGAGGGATGCACAAGGATCCGAGTAGCATAAGGGATGGGCAACAATGGCTACCTATTGAAGCGAATTGTGACGTTGGCGCTAGCTAATTGCAACCTCAACTGTGCAGTTGGAGCCAGCGCAAGAAGGTGGTCCTCCGGGTGAGAGTACGCTCGACTTGCGCGCGTAATACGCCGACGGGCAGGAAGCCGACTGATTCCATACAACGCTAACGACGCATGAAAGATCATGAGGGCGCATTGAGGAGATTCCGTCGTCTGGTCATGTCCGTCGTGAACACACGCAATAATCATAACTTGACCGCTGAATAGCCGCCGGTTTCCCTCCCTCTAAACGCGGAATAAACGGAGCGAACGACCGCGTCGAACATGCATGGCGCCTTCGTACGCATACACATTCCATCTCCCAAGATCAAGGACAAGCGCAGTTGACCCCCATAGAGTTCTTTGAAGCCGCTAGCCCTAGGAACAAACGCAGTACGGACGGATGAAGAGCCCCATCAGATAAGTGGCTGGAAGTTGATCAGTTGCCCAGCACGATCTTCATCGACACAGCAACGGTGAGACATGCAAATTACGCGCTAGATTCCTTATATAAAGACTGGATTTGGCCACATTTTATTCTACACTTTACTTGCTAGCCGTCAGTGGGTGCCTTGCCGTCTTCAGGAGACCATGTCGGAGCAACTCGTCGAGTTCAAGGCTGGGAAGGTCATCTGTCGACGCTGGAAGGTGATGGACGCTCTCGGCTCGGGCGGTTGCGGCGCTGTAAGTTTATCCTGCTTATCTGTAAGTACGTTTTGGCATTTCTTTAGGTCTATGAGTGCGTTCACATGAAGCACAACAAGTACAAGGTGGCAGTCAAGGTAAGATTCTTCTGACATTTCTAGGATTACGTCTCTATCTTCAGGTCGAGGCGCCCAATCTCGAGGACGGCGGAGTGCTCAAGCTGGAAGCGGCGGTGCTGCGCGAACTCAAGTCCCGCAAGAATGTCGTGAGGCTGATCGACTCGGGAAAGCGCGAGCACTACACGTAAGTTGTGCCTGCGGAAACTTAATCGCCCCTCTTTAGGTTTATCGCCATGACTCTCTGCGGCCCGGACCTTATGTACCTCAAGCAAGTCAAGGCCAGGAACAAGCTACAGCGCGAGGCGAAGCGTTTCTCCGAGGCGACCATCCTGCGAGTGGCGGTGCACGCTCTCTACGCGATCAAGCAGCTCCACGAAATCGCCTACGTCCACCGAGATGTGAAGCCCGGCAACATGGTCACGGGAGGAGGCGGCGGCCGCGATGCTCGCACCATCTTAATGATCGACTACGGTGAGTGTTTTCCGTTATGCCTTATACTTTTGTCCATTCAACGTAGGTAGTAAATGTAGGTATGGCACGAACGTACGCCGTCAAGGACCCGACGACGGGCAAGTTCGTCATACGAAAGCCGCGGAAGGCGGTCCTCCTGCGCGGTACGCTCCGCTACTGCTCCGAGAATGTGCACCGTCGGCTGGAGCAGGGTCGGCAGGACGACTTGTGGTCCTTGCTATACATGCTGGTAAGTTCTCACAGGCGTTCTACATCTGCCAAGCCCTTTTAGGTCGAGCTCTACGTGGGCCTGCCATGGAGCGCGATCAAGGACGAGCCGGAACTACTCAAGCAGAAATCGAACATCGGCGACGACAAGCTCTTCCTGCGCTGCCCCGTCGAGTTCCGCGCCATCGCAGACCACCTACGGACGCTGAAGTACGAGGATCGGCCCAACTACAAGCTCATCTACTAGAAGTGGGGCCGCCTACGGCGGCCTGTTTATGTGGAAGATTCATGATCATATCATCACAACACTTGTCTGAGTTCTCTCATTGCTCTGCATTCAGGTCTGAGTTCTCTTGCTTGAATATGGTTGAGTAAGGGCATCGAGCCGTCATGCTTCAAGCTCTGAGTTTTATTGCTTTAGGAGCAGATCAAGCTTCGTGTCCTATCGCTTTATGGTCTGAGACGTCTCGCTTTAAGCTGTTGCTCCAAGCTCTGAATTAAGGTCTGAGTCGTCCGCGCCTCAAGTTCTAGTTGATGTCTGTGTGGTCGTGCTCAATATCGGAGTGGAGCCTGAGACGTCAGGCTTCAAGCTCTGAGTCGAGTCTAAAACGTATTGCTTGAAGCGCTGAGTTCTGAAATTAGTCTCTTGCTTCAAGCTTTGCGTTGATGTCTGAGTCTCATGCTTCAAGCTTTGAGTTGATGTCTGAGGCGTCTTGCTTCAAGCTTCGGGACTGAGAACTGAATTGTCTTGTTTCAAGCTTTGAGTTGAGGTCTGAGCCGCACTGCTTCAAACGTCGAGTTGAAGGATCAGTTCGTCTTTCTGCAAGCTCAGAGTTGGGGTAAAGTCGTCTTGCTTGAGCGTTGCTTGCGTTGATAGTGTTTAAATGCTTGTTGCGTGCAGATCGAGCCTTGCAGTGCGGCGGTCATGAACCTGGGAAGTTCTATGGAGTGCTGCATGAAGCTCTGGGTAGTCTTGCTGGAAGCTGTGCGGAGTCCTTCTTGAAGTAGTCCTGCTGGAAGGAGGCGTGCTGCTTGAAGCTCTGCGTAGTCCTGCTGGAAGCTCTGCGTAGTCCTGCTTGAGGCTTTGAGACGTGTTACTTGAAGCTATGCGTAGTTCTGCGTGAAGCTCTGCGAAGTCCTGCTGAAGCTCTAAATAGAACAGATGGAAGTTCTAGGCGTGCTGCTCGAGGCCCTGCGTAGTCATGCTGAAAGCTCCGAGAAGTCCTGATGTAGCTCTAAACAGACCTGCTGGAAGCTTTAGGTTGATGAGCACAGATGGAGGTGTCGAGCTGAAAGCGGTGCGGCGATGCGATTGTTGAGCAGCGAAGAGCGTCGAGAGTGATTAGCATAGGAGACAGAATGATGCGTCTCACTGATTTCAGTCCCATTTATAGGTGCAGTCTCATGTATGCAAATTCGCATGTTGCAATGAAAATCAAAGAGTTTGTCCGGTGGTCGAACGGACGGAGAAACTCAGGTTTAAAAGGGAGGATGACCAGGTAAGGCCTTGATTGCTCGGTTAAGCATGCAGCACTAATGCACTTTACAGCTAACGAAGGGTATCCAGCGCGTTGGCACGAGCTTCTTCGACCCGTGGGACTGGGAGCACGAGGACGACTACCTGGAGGCGAACCAAACGGCGCTAAGCATCAGCGAACGCAGCACCAGCAACAAGAAGCCCGTTACCCGTAAGTTTTTGCCTGTTACGAATCACTGGTGCGCCCTAGTAAACTACACAGTTGCGGGTTTAGGTCAGGAACTGGAATGGAAGTGCTACCCGACCACTCGTCCGCAGCAATTCGAGGAGAACTCCATCGGCATTTGAACGAACTCATTCGTTTATGTGTGTATTTCGCCGAAACTCCATCAATAAACTCATTAATTACTTGGCTTTACCGTAGCTTAGCGTGTCCCTTCAAGCTGTACCTTCATAAAATCCGATGTGAGCACGTTGGGTAACTTTAGTACACGCCAACTCACTGCATGTCGTTTACGGGGTAATCTCCCTCTATCGGCTGTACAGTGTGATCAGTTGAAATTGTGGCGCTCAGCACGATGCTGCAGAGAACATAATGCCACGGAAGAAGGATGCCGCTAGAAGCCCACGTGCGTTTAATAATTTGCAAGCATCTGTGTATCCCAGGTTAGTGAATCTTCGAAGAAGCAATGGTGGACGCTGAAAGCATTGATGCCTCACAGCACTTCGAGCAAGACGGAGCTGATGCAAGACAAGCGCCGAAACTCGAGCTCTTAGTGGTAAGTCGAAGCATATGTGGTCATCGGCAAGTGTACGATGCAGAAACGATGTTAAGTGATCAGGCCCGTAAGTTAAAACAAAGCTAGCACCTTTGAGCCTGGCAATTAGCCTAAAGGTTTTAGAAAGAAGTCGCACCGACATCGAGCGAGCATCCGCTGGAGTTCACGTATATCTTTTCGTACTTTGTTCGTCCACAGGGAAAGTTCGACCCAGAGGATTATGCGCTGTTCGTGCAGCCAGTTGCGGCATTCAGCTCCGTCGAGCAGTTTTGGAACACCTACAAGTACATTAAGCGCCCTTGCGGTAGGTTGTTCCATTCGTGTCATCTTGGCCGAGTGCGTGCTTTAGACCTCACAGAGAAGGTCGACTTCCACATGTTCAAGAAGGGCATAAGGCCCGTGTGGGAGGACGCGGCCAACTGCAAGGGCGGCAAATGGATCCTTCGACTGAAGAAAGGCCTCGCATCTCGGATCTGGGAGAACCTACTTCTCGCAATGATTGGTACGACCCTTAATCGACACCAGATCATATGCTTGTGCCTTAGGTGAACAATTCCTTGTGGGCGAAGAGATCTGCGGCGCCGTATGTTCCATTCGTTCCACCGAGGACATCATCTCGCTGTGGAACAGAACGGCGGACAACCCGGGCGTGACGAACCGCATCCGCGATACGCTTCGTCGAGTCCTCAACCTCCCTGTTAACGCCATTCTCGAGTACAAACGCCACGACGACTGCCTCAAGTATGTTTGCCTGTACATTGCCTGGTGGAACGCTATGCACATTCTGGCACCACCGCATCCGTCCGTGCAAAGTCTCACTTATTTCTTTCAGGGACAACAGCAGTTACCGACGTACCAACGCGGACGTTGGTCGGCGGTGAAACCAGCGTCACTTTCAGTATTTCACGTTTGTGTTCTTCTACGTTACTAATAAAAACGTTCAGTTGAGCAAATGCATTAGATGCATTAGTGATAACCGCTTGGGCTGCGCCTGCTTTGTTGGTCGACTGATTGGTAGGCATGTAGGTGTAAGCAAGTGGTGCAAGCAGGAATGTAAAATCAAGGCCTAACTGATTTGGTCAAAGGTCGTGCTTAGTGAGTGCATGACCGTTACTCGCAACGCGCATCGGAATCTAATCTTCCTCTGCCCTCGAGCACTTTTCCCCTAAAAATGGGCAAATTCGGGGCTTCCCCGACAACCGCCGGCATCACGAACTTGCAATGCTTAAGGCTAGTTAGCGAAAAAACGGATAGCCCATCCGTTCATGCGAAGCCACTAAAGTTAGTACAAGCCTTTGAAGCGCCATACATCCTCACTTCCCGTTTATCTTGTAAATAAGTGAATCGAATGTTCGTAATGTCGAACGAAACCATCACAGAATTTAGCAAACAAGTGGCCCGAGATGCTCCTTGTTCGCACCGCAAACGCTCTTTGCGGATTTCCAGGGACGCAGACGGTGACGTTCCAGTGGTCCATGTCGTGATAAGGACGCGAGTGGTCATTCCGTGGGCATGGACCGTCAGCAAAAACAGTGCGGGTGGGGCGCAAAAAGCAACGAGCGAGTGCTAACCAGTGAGAAAAACTTCACCGCCAACTGGGATGTTTTCGGATCGCGTTCAGTGCGCTGAGCCCCGTGGACGCGCTGATTGTCTTCCCCGCCAGCAACTTGCTGCGGTGTCGTCCATAGTCGCAGCACAGCGGCCGCAGTAGTAGTTCCATTTCTTGTTGTTGGTCTCTCGGCGGTTGATCAACCTGCCCGATTGCATGTTCCCCGTCCGTTGGACAATGGGATCCACTGCGTCACCCATTAATTTTATACAGCTTGCTCCGTCCGTGCGATGTTTCCACCGCCCAATTCGACCTTTCCTCTGGCTCGCCCGTAGCTTTTCAAGGCGTAAACATTCTTTGGCCGGTTGCCGCCGTCTTGTGCAACGAGACCCTGGCTGCTAAGTTAAAGCGCTCAAAAAGGTTATCCTAAGAAATGCTTGAAACGCTTCCAGTGTCCCATTCTTCAGCGTACGCGGATATTCATCGTACCATTAAGTCTCGTGGCCCTAGGTATAACACAAGTTTTTGCAGATCAGACCTCTCGAGACCTAGCAGCATAAGTCGGAGACATCGCAACAATGTTCGCTAGATTTCTGCTCGTCGGTGCGACGGTCACGTTCATGATGACGAAGATCACCTCGTGCGCTCCGGTGGAAGTCTCCCGTCCTGAACTGGAAGTGGACACCGACTCCGACCAAGCGGTGCTTGCTGCTGAAGACGGTGTTGAGGTAAGACCTTTACTCGATACATTAGTGATCCTGGCCTTGTCTGGTACGTTTGGCTAGCATCTCTGCTCTGTGCTTATTCTCTAGCTCGCTGATTTCAGAACAACAGCAACGCGCTGAAGGACGACCCGGAATACGAGCAGAACGCGTCAGTGCTTCGCAGTGCAGTCGTGCCGTATTCGGAGTCTGACCAGCTGCTGATGCTCTCGACTGGAGACAGGCCGTCGGTGCGTGCGAAGCGTGAGGACTCCTTCTTCCGCTACATGGGCTCTAGGGGCTAAAGCTCGCTCAATTGTTTTCCGAGTACTCAGGGATAACATCAGCCACATTTTGTAAATATTGTGCCATTTCTGTATATAGTGCGTTTTTTCGCAGTGCGAGCTGTCTGATCTCAACGTGGCTTTCATTCTGTCCCATACTGACCTCTTCGTGTACAATAAAGGATTCGCTACGAAATGAGATGAACACTGGTCCAATACAAAAAATAAAATGCAACATATATCTTCCGTTAGGGAGTTAGGGAACGCAGAGTGGCACTCATTACAATGCGGCATGAAGGTAAACTCCGATGGCACGTAGGCGTAAGGCAATATCATTAAGATTCTAGAGTACGCGAATCTCAACCGCAGACGGAGTGCAGTTCGGGAGCAGAGTTAAAATCACATTGAGTTTATCAGCAGGCATGACAGATGATAAGACACCGAGTAAAGGCAGTAATCGAAACCTTCGCCTACTTGCTTGCTTGACGGCAAAATATTTTCCGTGCTCGTAATCTCCCAAAATTGAAGGAAAACCGCAGAAAAAACTATTTCAAGGTTTTTTAGGGAAGGGGATCCCGAACAAATGCGGTATATGTGTCTAGCGAGATAGGTTTCGGGAGAGCCACTTCCGCATCACGCACTCTGACTTGAGCACTCGTTGAGCAACCGGTTTCCGGCTGACAGTGATGCTCGCGGACAGTTCGAAAACAACCGCCCTGTAATCCTTTGTCGAGCGTCGTCATTGACGCATCCGAGCGCAAATTAGCGGGACAGCGAAAAGTCAGCGTGCGTAATCCTTCTGTAACATGCGCTTAAGCGTGAACCGATCCGTTGCCCGATCCATAGCGAACTGCTTGTGGCAAAGGGGATAGCCAAACGATGCTATAAACGGACTGTAAGCACTTGATAGCCTACAGCGAAGTTCGGTCTTGTTCAGCGCTATTTCAGCATCATTCATCGCATTCAGCTCTTCCACTGCGTGCAACACGCTGGTCTGATTCAGCTGTGAAAGGTTATCGCTGTCATGCTGGTGTTATTGTTTCTGACGTCGGTTGCAAATTCTGTTGCTGCACATTCCGGCGACGGCTTCCACCGAAGCCTTGTGCACGGTTGCAGTTCACACTGCCAGTTGAATGACAAAAGCCTGAAGTGCTGGAACGCGACGCTCGGGTACGATGAACTTCGATACATTGTGTTTCTGGTAAGGCACGCACTATGTCAATGTGCGTGCTGTGCCGTTTGGTTTTTCTTTCATGTCTGACAGTCACTTGTTTTAGGTACTTTGAAAACATTCTAATGGGTCAGATGCGCCATTATACCGTGACGCAGGTATACCGAGAGCGGTGAATACTCTGTTGCCAAGTAAAAGCATGCAGGCTCACAGGGCAATTTGGAGCCGGAAGAAGGGCAGAGCAGTGGACTATGACCGAATGGTGCACGAGACCGTAGTGCGCATGCTTGGAGACGCACCTCCGGACATCGAAGACGAGGACGGCATTACGGACCGAAGCACATACCAAAGTGTGGTAACGGCCCTTGTACAGAACGCGAAGGTAGGCGTCTACTAAAACATCGTTCATGTTCTCCGGATTTAGCAATTAGCCGAGGCCTTGACGCGACCGAACGGCGACCCTCCTCATGTGGGGCCATGTCCGGTGCCGTGCGAGCACGCATGGGACCCATACTTCTGGCTATTTCTTGGCTCGTGCTGCTTGAGCGTATCCCTGACTGCGGTGATACTGCTGCTTGTTTGGCTCCGTAAGTCGGTTGTCAATGGATCCCTCCAGGCAACTCCGTACTTGCAGTTGATCGGCGCGACACGAAACTGTTTGCGCTGGAGTTGAAGGAAGACAACAGCGTAGTGAAGCTGCCGCTATCCAAGCGAGGCTCGAGCTTCAGTTCGAAAAGTACAAAGCAGACGTAGAAGGACGCATGAATAGCAGAATAACGAAGGACCGGTTGATGGTATTGTTAGTTGTTGATTTCTCTTTCGCGTGCAACACTATTCTCTTACTCTACTTGTACTCCTTTCAACTTGGAGTCCGACTTGTAACTTCGTAACGTTGCGTTCAATGACATCTCTCGTGCTAATTTTCATACTGGACCAGCGTACCGCGGTTACTGCGAATGCTTGCTGCTCTACTCGAGCGTCTAAACGACCATATCGAGCTTTTATTAACTACGTGAAAAACAATCGCGACATAGCGCGAGTATTACAAAACTCTGCCAGGCGTTAGAATATAAAAGTGCACGCAGAGAGTAGATACAGTCGTACGAAGAGGAGTTAGTACCTTACGGAGAACGACTAAAACCAACTACTTGCGGGAGTCAGCAATTTGATAAAGTGAACGAAAGTGTCGGAGGTTCGATGGTCAATCTCTAAGACATCTACATAATGGCTAGAAACACACACAAAGAAGCGCGACCTTCAGCAAAGGAGAGGCGCGGGCATCGGGCTGAGATGAGTTTGTCAGTTTGGCCATTGGGTCACACACAGAAAGCGGCTGCATGTTGGGGTCAGTAGATCGTCGGGCAAACTGGTTCAGAAACGCTTGCTTTCTAACTGCTCAGAAACGCGTCGAGGGTGAAAAGTCTTTGGATCAACCAGAGGTAGGATTACTGCCAAGAATTCGGTTCGTTTACAAGTTAGGAAATGAGGCGCTCAAGTGCTTGCTAGGCTCTGTAAGTCTACGCTCTTTACAATTTAAAGGGTCAGATTGGCACTTGGTAAAAGCACAGAAGGCAGAATATTCGTGAGAAGTCGATTGCGGTTTAGCGTTAGGCATTGGAGAAGTCGTCGCTGAACAGAGAAAAGAGCGTGTCGTGCGACGACAGAGTGAGATTGTAGTCCTGCTCTGGCACGGGATCCAGCGAGACGAAGCTGGTCGTCGGGCGTATGCTGATCTCGTTGGAAGACACTCCCGACTGAACGTGGTCGTTGACGGCCATCTTGAGCGGTGACGTGTATCTGCTCATGGAGACGTTGCGATCGAAGTCAATGACGCCGAGCATCACATCTGCCAGCATGGTGCTTGTGTCGCCAGCATCGAAAAGCTCCATTTCTCCTAAATCGAAGAATGTTGTTGAATAATGAATGCGCACCAAACCTCTGAGATCGCTTGGCAAACGGTCGATGGGCTTGGATGGCTCCGCACAAGTCTTTTGCACACAGGCTTCGTTCTAGAACCATCGGTGAAATATGTCGCAGAACACATGGATGGGTACCTTGTTGAACTCTTCGGCAACGATAGACTTGTCAGGGCACAAGAAGGCCTTTAGCTCTTCACCATTATCGTTACGAATAACCATCTCGAACTTCTAAACACGTATGTTCTATCCGGATGCTTCAGAGCATGTTGTGAAATTCAGGAATTCCAGAGCCAAAAACAACTGTGCCGGAAGCTAACGCATGTAAGATTGCATTGTCGAATCCTGTTCGAAAATAGCTGCATGGGTTATGAGCAATGCCACAACCAAGAAACTTACGCCAGTCTCTCTCGGGTCGGAAACCTCGATGACCGAGGACGACGTCTCTTCGATCGGCGCTTTGACTGCGATCAGAGTTTGATCCACGAACTGATCAATCTCGTGCAAATCCGAGTACATAACGTACCTAAAGTAAGCATGTAACGAATACGTGCGTCAGTAAGTAGGCGAACTTACCCATACATCATGTCGGTGGGATCTTGCTGCGACCACTTTAGCGTCTTGGATATATCGGAGATGAGCGAGTCAAGCTTCTCTTCGGTGGTCTCGAGTTCCTTGATTTCATCCTTCAGACGCTGCTGTTCGCTGGTGTATTCGACATCGCAGTGGTTCCTAAGCGCACGACTTTATACCATGTTTCCGGATGCTACATGTTCCTGTCGGCATGAAACTCACTTCCACCTGATGCTATTCTTGCCCATCTTCTCGATCATATCGATGCCTTCGAGTACGTTGGTGATATCATAGAGACGCCTCTTCTGCACTCCAAGTGCGTCTGCCGCTTCATTTAGATTCAACACCTAAAGTTGAGAATAAGAGCATTCCGCACGCGGTAATATACCCCTGGGTCGGTGGAAGACGACGGTAACTCCATAAACTTCTTCGTGAGGCGGAGTAGCGAGCTGTCTTGCCTTCCAGACTCACCCACATCCGGACTTTCGGCACCTGAAAGTAGCACAAGCATTATGGCCGCATTCACATTTTTTCTGTTAGCATGCACTACTATCTCAGGGGCGCTCAGTTACTAAATGACAGAGAATGTTTCAGGTGCATGACTTAAACCAGAAAAAATTGGACGGTGAAGGGTAGCAGAGATACGCAGTTTGCTGGATGGGACTTAGGTGCGTTGAAGTAAACTACGAAAAAGAAGGACAAATGCATGAGAGGATGATCGATGATGCTAAGTTTCTCATCAAGAGTCAGACTTGTGGTTACCTTCGTCAACGGGCTCTGGATCGGGTACGGATTCTTCCTGCTTTACAGACAGTAAGCGCGCTGTGTTCAGATCAGCCACGGCTGCTTCCAACATAAGAAGCTCATCGTAAATCTGAAGCACGCTCTTTTGGCGTGGTCGGCAGCGATTGTATGCAGCATTCCTGCACAAGCGCAGACATGGAGCTTTCAGGGTCTTCATGGGCTTTACGATGGTGATCACTGGCGGAAGTACTACGGTCTGGCTGATCAAGCTGTGCAGAACTAGCGTATGGAAGCGGCCCAGTACAGGGGAGGCAAAGAAGGCACTGCCTTAGGGGCGCCGAAGAATAGCACTTGAACGCGGCTTGACGTGTGAGTGACCGTTCCCAACTGCCTCGACACTCCGTTGTGCAGGTGTAACCCCTGCGGCAAAAGAAGCATCTGCGCTGCGGCCGCGTCGGCAATCGTTACCGCTTAGGAAGCGCTCACAGGTTAGTCGTAATGCCCGGAAGGAAACATGTGATGGGCTGTCTGCGTGGGCCGATAATGGGAAATTCCGAGGAGAGATCCCCGGACTTCCGTCATCCGTACCCATTTTATTCCAGCTTGCAATACATACCATCATGTCCGCCTGATTTAGGCGTCTTTGCTGGTCGTTTGCGATTCTTGGGAGTCACTTGTTCCGGCGAAAGAAACTCGTTCTTCACCACCGGTGACCCGCACACGCGGCTGCTGGTAGGAGTAGCAGTCCGCGAATTCGATGAAGCGAAATTCATGTCGAGTTTCCTCCGTGCCTAAACCGACGCATCTAGTACGAAGGGACTCATAAAGATACCTTGATAACCGGTGAATCTCCAGGGCTGTCCGTATCGGTGGACCGAATGCTGCCCTCGGGCGTCTTCGGCTCGACTTTCTTGACGTGAGCATTTAAACCGAAGTAGCTGTTGTTTAAGAGATTGTTGTTGAGCGACAGCGATGGCCTCGGCTCCGAGCGAGTAGTCAACTGAGTTGTCGGTTCCGACGGAGAATTCCTGCAAAACGTCATCCTTAATGACATAGCGTCTTCCTAGTGCAAGACGTGATCATCAACGCCAAGAATGGCACGTATCGATTAACGCTAGCAAGCGGAATCGGAAACACCACAAAAACTTACTTATTGTTTTCGGCTAGCGCACCGCTTGTCGGGCTTCGATGCCCAGTTGGCATCTGAAACAGGCACGTTCACGCGGTTCTATAGTGACGCCATAATGCTCTTATCTTTCCTCAGCCCGAATCGTACCTGTGCGTAGTTCTCGGTGTTCGACGTGGCTTTACCGCCACTGTCCGCGGTGCCAGACGTAGGAGGGCAGTAGGCCTGGAAGGAAGATCCCAGAGTGCCCTGGAAAGAGGGTGCTTCCGTCGCAGCCATGCGCTTTCTGTGAGATGGTCAACAACGTGACAAATAGCTCGCAAATATCATTCAAATGCGACGCTGTGTAGGCTAAACAGAAACAGATGAGACGAAATTCATGAAAGCAACAAAGGAGGGAAGCGAACTGCCACACGAACGCGTGCCGGAAATTCGTGCTGGACAAGACGGGTGGTCACAAAGTTCCACTGTCAATGCCAATATCGATTTTCCAAAATTTGCCCCAGGCAGAAGTTATGCTATCGGACACTGCTCATGGACATGTCCGACCCGTGGGCTCGTGGGTGATGTTGATCAATCGATTTCCAACAAGCCTGACAGATTTCGCGCAAGTAAAAAAGGAATTGACAGCCTCGAAAATTGTCAGCTTTCCTTTTTCGAAGCGTTTTCCCGCCAGGAGGCATCCAATCAGCGCGGTCCTCAGCTTGCGTACAGTATTCGCGGCGGAAATCCTGGCGACTTGCCAGCTAAATGAAAAATTTCATTTTTACCCCTACGCACAGAAGTTTTGCTAATTTCGTTGATATACGCTTATTAGGTTTCTTTTAGCGTCTCCTTATTTTGCCCGCCACATGCCACCGGCGGCGTTGTTGAGAGCTTCGTCTTGGGCAACTAAGGTATGTCAGACATACGGGTTAACCTCATCAGCGTGCATTTCAGGCTCTGAGGCTAAGAAACTATTCGAATGCAGCCGCAGAAGCCGTTCAGAATGCATTTACACCACAGATTAGGCCCGTTGAGAGAATCAGAAACATCGGTAAGCACGCAACTTACGCCAGAGTGGTCGGCTTGATGATCGACTGCTGAGCCACATGAAGCTTCACTACCTTTTCAGGAATCTCCGCCCACATTGATTCCGGTAAGACCACGGTCACAGAGAGAATTCTCTTCTATGCCGGAAGGATCGATTCGATGCACGAAGTGAAGGGCAAGGACGAGGTCGGCGCTACGATGGACTTCATGGAGCTGGAGAAGCAACGAGGAATCACCATTCAGTCCGCTGCGACTTACGTCGACTGGCATGGCACCAACATCAACATTATTGACACACCAGGTCCGTGCCTTCCTAGTCGCTACCTCGGTGGTGGTGAACGGGGTAGCGAAACAAGATCGACCACGTAACGGACCTTTTAGGACATGTCGACTTCACGGTGGAAGTGGAACGCGCGTTGCGAGTGCTGGATGGTGCGGTACTCGTCCTCTGCGGTGTCGGCGGCGTACAGAGCCAGACATTCACCGTTAACCGCCAGCTGAACAGATACAACGTCCCGTTCCTAACCTTTGTGAACAAGCTCGACAGAGCCGGTGCTAACCCTTACCGAGCGCTGGAAGGACTACGGAAGAGGCTCGGCCATAACGCGGCATTCATCCAGATGCCAATCGGTAAACCAATCGACCCTCGCAAGCTAGCTAAGCGGTGAATTTAGGAATGGAGTCCAACTTCAAGGGAGTCGTAGATCTGGTTGAGGAAAATGCCATTTACAACGAAGGCGAAGACGGCCTCATCGTCCGGCGGGATGAAATTCCGCAGGAACTTCGAGAGAAAGCCCGAGATCTGCGGCAAGAAATGATCGGTGAGATATCATCCGATTCCGTCCTCACCGACTTTTGTTATTCAGAATACCTGGCGAACAGCGACGAAGCAATCGGTGAGCAGTTCCTCAACGACATCAACCCGACCACGGCCGAGATTCACGCAGCCATTCGGAGGTCGGTCGTCAAGCGTGCTTTTGTCCCCGTTCTCATGGGAACAGCGCTGAAGAACAAAGGCGTGCAGACTATGATCGACTCCGTCGTGCGCTACTTGCCGAACCCGTCTGAAGTAACGAACTTGGCCAATGTAGCAAGGTGAGGCTTGTGGGCTGTGCATGTCCCAGTCACTCTGGTCTTTAGAGACGGCTTAGAAGAAAAGATCCAGCTAAATCCGCGACGCACGGCCGACAGAGAAAGCCCCTTCGTTGGCCTCGCTTTCAAGCTGGAAGTAAGTGGGCTACGTCAGAAAACGGAACTCCATGACGCGTTTTAGGCCGGTCAGTACGGGCAGCTTACGTACTTCCGGGTTTACCAAGGACAGTTGGCACGCGGAGACGTTATCTATGCTACAAGAGACGGAAGAAAAGTGCGAGTACAGCGACTTGTGAGGATGCACGCCAACAAAATGGAGGACATCGAAGTCGCGTACGCCGGCGACATTTGCGCAACGTTTGGTCTTGATTGCGCTTCCGGAGAGACGTTCTGTTCCGACGGGAATCTTAACGTGCACTGTGTAAGTATCAAACTAGTGAGTTACCTAACAGATTTTGACTTTTGAAGGAATCCATGCACATCCCTGAACCGGTGATTTCGATGTCCATCAAGCCAGTAAACCGAAAGGACGCCGATAATTTCATGAAAGCGCTGACGAGGTTTACCAAGGAGGATCCCACTTTCCGCCGCGACTACAACACCGAGCACAAGGAGACGATAGTTCGCGGAATGGGCGAACTGCATCTCGAAATCTACGCTCAGCGCATGAGGAACGAGTACAAGTGTCCAGTAGAATTGGGCAAGCCAACCGTCGCCTACCGGGAATCGCTGGCAGCTCCGTTTATGTAGGTTCGCGGTGCGGCATAAGTCGCTACACATTCCGTTTTCAGCTTCCACCACAGGCACAAGAAGCAGACCGGTGGGCAGGGACAATTCGGCGAAATTTCCGGCGTGATCGACCCACTTCCTCCAGAGGAGAACACGATCGTCAAGATGACCGACGAATCTTTCGGCTCAGGAATCCCCAAGAATCTCTTCCCCGCCATGCAAAAGGGTCTCGACATGATCATGCAGGAGGGGCCTTTAATTAAGGCAAAGCTCGCGGGCCTAAATATCAGGATCAAGGAAGGTCAGACGCATGCTGTTGATTCCACTGAGATTGCCATGATCAACACCATGATGAACATGATGCGTGAAGGTATGATGCCTTACTTCTCAAACGATCATACGCATTGTTTAGCATTCCTCAATCCACGAGCAAAGTGGATTCTGCTAGAGCCGATCATGAAGGTGGACGTCACGACGCCCTCGGAGTACCAGGTATATTGGACTTCAACAAAGTTACGACAAATGTATGTTTAAGGGTGCTGTGGTTCAATCTCTTTCTCAGCGAAAGGGTGTTATTTCAACAACGGATACGATTGAAGGTGGCTACGCGACGATCTCATGCGAGGTAATGCAGACAAGCTTACCTGTACTACTAGCCTATGCGAATTGCAACACATTCCTTCCTACATTTGTATACGCTGCACAAGTAAAGCACTGCCCTGTTGCAGGCTCCACTAAGCGACATGTTTGGATACGCGTCTGCCCTTCGTTCACTCACCCAAGGCAAAGGAGAATTTACAATGGAATACGCCAGGTAGTACTCGTCACATTACTACGACCATAACAAATTGCATTCAGGTATGCGCCTGCGACTGAGGACGAGCAAGAAAAGGTCATTCGTGAGTGCAAGATCGTCAACGGTCTGCTGGACCCGAACGAGGAGAAGAAGGGCAAGAAGAAGCGTTAGGAGGAAGAGGCCGATTGTGCTCGATATTTGGGTAATACCGTTGTTAGGAATTTTTGTTGATCTTGACCGATTGTCTAATCTACGGTTAGTTGATAAAGACTCAGGACCGCAACTTGCAATGTCTACGACCCACATCAGAGCTAGCGCACGGCTATAAAATATTCGCAAACTAGTTCATAAAGATAAAGAGCTTACAAGGAAGGAAGCCCTGTCGTGGGCGCTAGTGCCTGGTACTAAATGGAGGGCGCCTACCGCACTCACATTTCAGACAATCCCAACTCGACAAGCATCAGCTGACAGCTGACGTCGATTTCGTTTGCCTTCGCGTTGTGCCCGTTTACATACTTGCATGCAGACATGCATACGTCGATGCCAGAGGGCATATAGGGGTCTACGTCGATGTACAGGCACGCAACATCGTGCATGACTTTAACCTGAGCAAGTATTGATTCGGTTTAATCGTTACTGACAAAGGCTCTTCAGACCCTGTTGGATTCCAGAATTTGATGGATGCGAATGCGAGGAAAAGGCGACGTGTACAACGTGATTGTGCTCACTGGCATCTAAGCATTCGGGCACTGCTTACTCATGGACGCGGTTTAAGTGACCAGGGCAACAGCCTGTTAAACGCTCAAACAGTCCGTTAGCGTAGTTTATTGACTGGGAAAACATCACATTGTGAGAGCTACTTGTGAGCAAATGTTTGGGACATGTTACCGGCGACGACGTGGCGGGAGCGTTGACCGGGTTTGACGGCGGGGTCATTCGGGTAAGCAGCGACGGACGGAGCCGGAGCTCGGCCGGCAGCGGGTGCTTGCGGGTAAGCATCGACGGAAGAAGGAGGTCGGCGGGCGTCGGCGGCATTCGCGTTAGCTTCGGCTGAAGCAGGAACTCGACCGCCGGCGGGTGCATTCGGGTAAGCAGCGACGGAAGCCGGAGCTCGGCCTCCGGCAGGTGCATTCGGGTAAGCTTCGGCTGAAGCACGAGCTCGGCTTCCGGCGGGTGCATTCGGGTACGCTTCGGCTGACGCACGAGGTCGACCAGCGGCGGGGGCGTTCGGGTAAGCTTCAGCGGAAGCAGGAGCTCGACCGGCGGCGGGGGCATCTGGGTAAGCCGCGACGGAAGAAGGAGCTCGGCCGGCGGCAGGGGCGTTCGGGTAAGCAGCGACAGAAAGAGGACCCTGTCCGTCGACGGTTTGGTCCTCCGTCTGCTGCTCGTGCGCAGTCTGCGACCGCTGGTCGTCGTCCTTGCCAGGATCCACTTCGTCGTCGTCGTCGTCTAAACCATCAAGTTACCGCCAGGACACGGAGGTCATGTGTTTACCATCCTCCTTGAGAAGCTTCGCCACTTTCTTGGCAAAGAATCCTTCCTTAACGCCTTTGTCGTCACTGCCGTCCTTGCCATCGTCGTCATCGTCGTCGTCGTCAGGACCTTCCGGAAAGTCTCCAAAGGCGACATCACCAGGAGCGACGCTCTTGCCGGGAACGACGCTCTTGGTCAGTACAGAGTCAACGTCCGCCTCCGATTGCTGAACGGGGTCCTCGGGCTGAGTCGGGTCGCCAGGCGTCTTCTTTAGCTGCTTGCGCTTCTTGAGATGCGAGTGCTTGCGTCGTTTTCGGAGCCTCTTAAAGCGGGTCCGTCAAATGATGTTCCTGGGAGGCTCCACTTACGCGCTTACGTCTGATCTCCCGACGACGACGCTGCTTCAAGCAGATCACGATGAAGACGATCCTAAAGCACTCAATGTAAAACGCTATGCAGAGAAGTCATCCTTACAGAAGGATCCATAGGATCACGAGAACGCCCAGCAACACGCCGTCGACGATGATCAGAATTTGGTTGATGTCCATGGACTTGAGATCCCTCTGGCAGACGGCATACTCGTTCATCTTATCCTCGCATGTCGCTCGGCTTTCGATGTTGAATAGCCCCCTAAAGAAGCCTTCAGTATAGGTAATGTGGAGAGGTGAAATGCTTACGCCCGGGTAAAATTCGGGTTCATCACGACGGAGAACTTTCGGAGAATCGTTGTGTTGAGTGCCCTTCCCGTATTCTGGACGAGACTGCCCCACACATGTTTCGATTCGTCACCGGGCATGACTTTTTGGCTGATGTATGGTCGTAGACGTTCGCTGCGGTATACCTGAAACATACCAAATTTAATTGCCCAAATCATGTACACGACACGCTCTTACCTCAAGCGGATCGGTAGTAGCAGACGGTGCGGTAACCCACATGTATCGATGCGAGAAGGCGCTCGTGACACCAGACACGGCTTGAGGCATGAACTTGGGGATGACGAGGAGTCCACGATGGTGAAGTGCGAAGAGGTTGCGGATCGAGACCTTTTTCTAAATCACGACTTGAGCTAGTTCATAGGTATTTTACTGACCGATTCGTGTCCGTTGTATGTTTTGAAAGTGATGGCGATGTCGTTGTAATCGCTGTCGACGAAAATCTTTCCCAGATGACGAACGTCCTGGTTGAAGCGAATCCTCAGTGCGGACGAGTGATCGTCGGTGTCGTCATCCAGTATCTCGTTGCCTTGCAGGAACCAGCGGCGCAGCGTCACGGTTTGCTCTTCCCTATCAACCTAAAACCGGCTCATATGGGATGAGAATGTAGCGATGCGCAGTTGCTTACCACGGGGCAGTATATGATGGAGAAGTCGATAAAACACTCGTTGAAGTCGACCGGCTGCTTTTTCAGTCCGTAGATTCGATGGTCTTTGCGAGAGCCCACGCCTAGGGTCGAATTTGCCTTGCCGATTCTGTGCCTCGTCATGTTTCCGCTTTTGTAGGCTACTATCGACGAATCCGTGAACCCGACGAGGCTGGCCTTCTCCGGGCCCGTAGCGCTTCCGGTGATCAGGACCTGTTGGTTGCTGGTGGACGACAAGATGAGGCTGACCGCATCGCAGTCCGTTGTGTTGAGAATCTTGCTTACTTCTCTGAACAGTGGGCTCAGGATGCGCTGGCCGTGAGTGCAAACTTACAATGGCGCAAGGTTCTTTTGGTCTGCCCGTCGCGCGCCGACGAGAAATCGCGGAATGTCGCAGTGGCTGCGAAGCTCGTAGATTTTGCTGTAGTCGAGCCGATAGTCCTCCTTCGCGTGGTCCGACGCAACCGCTATGGAACCGCAAAACCAGGGAATGAGCAATAGCAGAAGGCGCATCGTCGCGACGAAACCCGTAGGGGAAGTAGGCGACAAACGCTATGGTCTAGCTTGAATATCTGGTTCGTCTTTCAGGCGATACTTATGCGAAGCTAAGGCTCAACATTTACATATCGTTGATCCGTTTCCTTGTCTTCTAACAATGACCGAGCACAATGCAGACTCACGCCATTTAGTCTGAATCAACCCACTGGACAGACCGCTTTCGGCGGCCCTGCGCTCGTACGCTCTTACACATCGCCTCCGCTATTTTGTCAGTTAATAGACTTCGTTTGAACCAGTTGTATCATAGGTGAGGCCTTAGCGTACTCTCGCTGAAAGCCCTGAGTCGACTCGCTTCAAAATTTGAACCGTCTCGCAGAAAGCGTCAAGCTTCAAGCTTTGATTCGTCGTACTAAAGACTTGAGTCGACTAGTTTTAATCAGATTCGTCTTGCTGAATGCGTTGAGTGACCTCGCTGCAGGTCCTCTCGCTTTAAGCAACGAATCATCGCGGTTGAAACTTTGAGTCATTTCTGGCACGGCCGAATAGTTTCGTATCCTCATAATACCACAGTAGAAAGTATCAAGCAGCCTGTCTCGAACGAGCCGTGGCGGTAAAATGCCCGTCGTTACAAAGAAGCACAAAATGGCATTGCATAGCTAGGGAGCGACCGGCAAGTATATGAGGCCCACTAGGAGTTTTTGGACCACCCACCGTAGCCCTCTGGGACAGTTGTGAGCGCAAGAGTATGAACAGTGTTTCTTTTAATTAATAGCAAGCCGAAACGGTTTATATGACACGGTTAAGCGCAATCTGAAACGACGCTCATCTGTGCTCCCAAGCTGGACATACTGCAAAACTCTAGCTTTACTTAGACCTACACGACATAGCGGATCTGTTTATGTGCAAAGATCAGCGTCCACGGACGCTGTCTGAAGCTTGCCCATGTGGTTCGCAAAGTCGCACAAGACGACATGAAGCGATGCCGTTTTAGGTGCTAAATGCGTTCATTTATCTAGCTAACTGTGCTACGCAGTAAACAATGCGTACCGTAGCTGAAAAAACAGTCATTTTAATGAAGATCTCGGAGGACAAACAGTCGGAAATTTCGGGAAGTGGGCCTAAATTAATCAGCGAGGCGTCGTATTAGGTCGAGATGGCACCCTTTCTTCGCACCACCCGTTGCCCATCGAGCCGTCGGATTTAGCGCGGCACAACGGCCCAATTGCTAGAGCCGCTTCGGGGCCGGCGGCGGCTCGTGCGTCAGTCGATTTCGGCTTCGGTGGCGACATCTGAGGAAGATGACAAAGTTTCATGTCGCCATGTCGTGTGAATGAGGAGCGGCCGAGAGTGCCCCTCCAACCGAGTTTTTGCCGCGCGTTGTGTTTGCGTTTTGGCAGTGACTTTTACGACGTCGATAGCCGCTCCGGCTATTGCCTTCCGTACTCATTCCGCAGGCTTTACGACCCACCGAAAGAAAAGCTGCCCCACCACACTGCGTGGCACGATCCCTAAGAGTCCACCAGTCCCGTAATGACGCCGTTTGGCTTGTGACATTTTGTTTTTACGCCCATTTGAGCCTCTTTCAGCGGGCGTTTTGGTCACTTAGCTTAATTCGTTTCGTAATGTCTGCACATTTCTTCATGATAGCCCTTGTGAACCGTGGAGGCTACTATGGCTCTTAACCAAAAGGATCCTCGCGTCGTGCATACTAGCGATCAGTTAATAAAATAGTGCGGTTGTGGTTGCGCCGATGTGCGGGGTGCTATGCATGACAGCTTTGCCCGGCTGTTTGCCTTGAACTGAGTGACGCCTTCTTTGATTAAAGCACTGGCCGCTCGAGGATCTGAGGCTTCTTTAAACTCGACTGTGATATCATTAATAACATGTGTCTGAGAACGACATACAGGGCACCCGACAGTTTGGCTCGCTTAACGCTTTCCTTATCTGTTCGTAGCCGGTGGCCNCTTACAAGCGCACACAATGCAGACCCACGCCATTTAGTCCGAGCAACCCTCTGGACGGACCGCTTTCGGCGGCAGTGCGCTCGTACGCTATAAAACTTTGCTTCTTGGATGGCCTACCCGGGCTTCATGGCCCGCGGATGGATAAACTGCAACCATGGTTCACGGATAAGTCTAATGTCATATTCCGATACATCTCTATGGTCCAAGTATTTTGTAACTGCGTCGGCTTTGAGCCGGGCTGGCGCTGATCCTATAATACCACAGTAGAAAGTATCAATCAGCCTTTCTCGAACGAGCCGTGGCGATCAAATGCTGTCGTTAAAAGAAGCACGAAATGGTATCGGATAGCTAGAGAGCGCCCGGCAATTATATGAGGCCCCCTAGGAGTTTTTGGGACACCCGCCCTTACCCCGCTGGGACAGTTGTTACAGTTCCTCTGAACCAGCCCCTATCCCCTGAGAGGCCCACAGCAACATCCGCTTTTAGCGCAGGATTAGAATTATTGTTAGAAGTATAAACAAGCGCGAGAGTAAGAATGTGTTTTGTTCAATTAATAGCAAGCCGAAAACGGTGCATGGTGAAGCGCAATTTGAACCAACGCTCATCTGGGCTCCCAAGCTGAACATACTGCAAAATCCTAGCTTTACTTAGACGTACAATACTTAACGCAGCTGTTTATGTGCAAAGATAAGCGTCCACGGACCCAGAACTGTTGTCTAAAGCTTGTCCAAGTGGTTTGCAAAGTCGCTCAAGACGACATGAAACGATGCCGTTCAGGTTAAATGCGTTCATTTACGTAGCAAACTGTGCTACACACTATCTAATGCATACAGTAGGTGAACAACGGTCATTTTAGGGAAGACGTCGGAAGACAAACAGTCGAAAATTTCGGGAAGTGGGCCTAAATTAATCAACGAGGCGTCGTATAGGTCGAGATGGCACCCTTTCTTCGCACCACCCGTTGCCCATCGAGCCGTCGGATTTAGCGCGGCACAACGGCCCAATTGCTAGAGCGGCTTCGGGGCCGGCGGCGGCTCGTGCGTCAGTCGATTTCGGCTTCGGTGGCGACATCTGAGGAAGATGACAAAGTTTCATGTCGCCATGTCGTGTGAATGAGGAGCGGCCGAGAGTGCCCCTCCAACCGAGTTTTTGCCGCGCGTTGTGTTTGCGTTTTGGCAGTGACTTTTACGACGTCGAGAGCCGCTCCGGCTATTGCCTTCCGTACTCATTCCGCAGGCTTTACGACCCACCGAAAGAAAAGCTGCCCCACCACACTGCGTGCCACGATCCCTAAGAGTCCACCAGTCCCGTAATGACGCCGTTTGGCTTGTGACATTTTATTTTTACGCCCATTTGAGCCTCTTTCAGCGGGCGTTTTGGTCACTTAGCCTAATTCGTTTCGTAATGTCTGGACATTTCTTCATGATAGCCCTTGTGAACCTCGGGGCTAATATGGCTTTTGCCAAGCAAAACGATTCTCACACTGTGAACATTCGTGATCAGTGAATGAAATAGTGCGATTGTGATTGCGCCGATGTGCGAGGTGCTATGCATGACAGCTTTGCCCGGCTGTTTGCCTTGAACTGAGTGACGCCTTCTTTGATTAAAGCACTGGCCGCTCGAGGATTTGAGGCTTCTTTAAACTCGACTGTGATATCATTAATAACATGCGTCTAAGAACGACATACAGGGCAACGGACAGTTTGATTCGGTTGACGCTTCCCTTATCCGTTCGTAGCCGGTGGCCNCGAGGAGGACGCCTTGTCCGGCACTTTGAGACGGTTTTATACTCAACGCCGTGTATCGCTATCCCCCACGTCGCGATTGATACAAGCGAAGACGATCCCAAGGTCTTCGACGCTGCATCGGACAGATATGAGCTATTCCGTAAACGTAAGCACCTAGTGTCATTTAAGAAAGTTGCGCACCACTGCCTGGCATGGGTGTGTGTGAATGCTTCACCCAAGACGCTTGCCTCTCGTACGCACCCAGCGATATAATCCACCGTCAGTTTTTACGGGTATGAAAATATACAAGACGAACGACGTGCACCCGCGTAATTTTTGCTGAGGTTCATTCCGTAATTTTGGTTGGCACTTCACTGCCCAAGTACGGCTTCCTCCCACTGAAGTGCGAACGAGCAATCGCCAAAACAAAAGGAGCACGCACCTAGCCGGCAGTAGATGAGTCTTATGTCGCTTAATGCAAGCGCGCTACCCTACGGATATTCCTTTTCTGTGCGTTGCCAAACATCGTTCGAGTTTAGGTTACGTAGAAGATGCCCTTGAAGAAAAAGCATGGGCAATACGACATTATCGCAGACGATCTCTACGACTGCCGAATCCCGCTTCACAACGAGGTATGTTCTGTTCGTATATGTCAAGTGCAAACGGTAGTACAACTATCTAAACAGGAACTTTAAAGCACGTATGAGTCGAATGCATCCATAGCTAGTATGGTCAAATTGCCGACTGTCTGGATTGACCATACTACTTTAGGTTGCGTACAAACATGGAATTCACTTCGATGCCAAGGTAAGTCCTACTGCTAACATCTTACAGAATCGTTCTTTTTTCCAAATGAACAATCCTGCCAACTGTTTATTTCAGTACATTGGCAGCATGGAGATACCTCGGCCAACGTCGCGGATGGAGATCGTCGCTGCAATGCGTCGCGTGCGATACGAGTTCAAGACACGCGGCATCAAGAAGCGTGCCGTCGACATATGCATATCCGTGGAGGGAATCAAGGTCATGCTCCTACGGCGGAAGAAGCAGCACAAGAGCAGCGGATGGGATGAAAACAAGCTCCTCGTCATGTTCCATCCCATATACAGGTTTGCCTGCACACGATGGCCCTACGCCAGCGGTATTTTTAGGGTGTTCTACGTATCGCACGATTCGCAGGATCTTCAGATATTCTCGTATATCGCACGTGACGGTGCCTCGAATACCTTCAAATGCAATGTCTTCAAGTGCTCGAAGAAGGTGAGCGGTTTTGAAGATTAGGTCAGTCCGATGGGGCAGCACGCAGACAGACAGACAGGACGCTTTACATTTGTACTAGCTTCTCGCGTGTCCTCAAGCGCAAGCAGCGAGGCTAGCGGGGTTGCACATGAATTTTGACCGGCCATAACTTTTGCACTTTTCCTTACAGTCAAGCATGATCAAACGGGCAGGCACGCAAACGCGTGCCCGTCGGGCATGGATGCATGGCATGACTATCATGCATGACAAGTCAAGAAGCGTGCGATTACGTACACGAAGTACGGAGCACGTACTGCAGGCACATTCTACCCAGAATGTCGTATGCGACTTCTAGGGACAACTATCTCGCATACTACTCGTGCACACAGCCGGCGGGCTCGACATGGAACAGACATATTTATTCTTACGCATGCAACACGTCTTTGTACGCATGCATGCGTGCAGAAGTGTATTCTTCCGCATGCGGTACCGCTTAGTACGCGTGCATGCGGGGAGTGTCCAGGAAGTTTTCCAGGAGCGGCACCCATATTATCGTTTGAAAAGTTCTAGGAAACATCTATCCACTTAAGTTGTCCAGGAAGCACTAACAAAGGGTGCTACGACATTACGGGAAAACGAAACTTCTGGTGCAGCACGTCAGCGCTAGTGATAGGGAGACTTATAAGCTCGGCAGGGGCAGCACAGTTTTCTTGAACAGTGGTGATCGTGTTAGAGAAAACATGAGGGCGAAAGTTAACATAATCCCGCTAGAGCAAAAAGCTTCGGAAAATGTTTTTCAGAACATTACGTTTGCCTTTCAGTTTTATCCGGATTAAGCTTTTTAGGATGAAAGTACCTTAAAACAATATGCAAGGTCTATCCTAGCCCACTAGCATTTACAGGAGCACCGTAAGTAAAGTTAGACTAGTAATTGGTTCGCTCCTTCCGAACGCACTAATGCAGAAGGGCCTGGNCCTTATCTGTTCGTAGCCGGTGGCCTCGGAAGTGCCAACCAAGCTCTCGGGGATGTAGCTACTTGGAGATGCGACAAAGTGCGTGCACACAAACCATTTTTTGGCACAAAGGAAGATGACCACTAGTAGTGGCCGACAATAAACCAAAGCGAACACTTCTAGCCCGAGTGGAGCAGGTGAAAAGGAGTTCCCTGATGGGATGCGGCAGGCGCCAAAGCGGACCTGAAATGAACTTAGCCGGCGGCCCGTCCGCCGCCGGTGATTGTCACGACGGCCGATTGCGGCCGTCGATGATGCGGCGGCCGCTGGAGGCGTCGAGGGCCGACCGGCAGCCGCCGGCAAGCTGGAGCGGACAGATTTCTTCCGGCAGCAAGCCGGATCCAGCCGTAGGCCCACCTTGCCCCCATCGCGCTTCTTCTACCACTCTGTCTCTCAGCACTTACTTCGTCTTCTTATCCCCTCTAATATTAATCGCAGACAAACGGAACGCCCTTGTTGCCGCATCGGAGTCGTTCCCAGGTTATGCTTGTTGTGTCAGAGTAAATTCATCTACGCCCCGCGACGATCGATTGCGATCCACAGGCCGGGGCAGTTCTCTGTTGCTGCAACATCGGCTAACTCGATGCAGATTATCGTCCTCTGGTCCAAGCCCTATTGTGTATGATGAAAATTGCCTGGAGGAACAGTAGGAAGTTCGTCATTTTATTCGTTAGTATAATCGGCCTCATCCGGTTTAGTGTGCCTAATGCCCTCCGTGACTTTTGCAACGTTATGAAGCCGAAGGTATTACTAGCGATCGCTGACTTGTTGTTGTCAGTGACGTAATGGGTGTGAAGAAGCTTCGAATGAGCGTCGAGCGACGGCTTTTTAAACTGACTTGTGTTCCTCACGCCGTCGCAACCAGCCAAATCACCGTGCATTTTGTAGGTAGTATCGTTCGCGCTCCAAGTATTTCTTTCTCCCGTTCGTCATTCACTTCCTTACTGGGATATATCCAGTGCATCGCACGGTAACGGAGACGGCCTGGGTATCATTCAAAACTCGGTGTCAAGCGTAATACGATACTCTGCGTCGTTCCGGACAAGTTTAGCACGAGAAATTATCACGTGGAATGTGTCATCAACTTACTCAATGATCGAGTTTCCCACAGAAGTGTCCTAGAGAATATTTTAACTATTGCCGACATACGTCCAATACGTAAAGGTTTCCAGGATTTCTATTGCGTTAGAACCTGACCATTTTTACAGACCTTGAGCTCCTGTGTATGAAGCGTCGCGGGAATGTTGTTGACACTACCGACTCCGCTGTTTACGTTAGCTATGAATTATTTCTGCGCTTTTCCTCGTCACGAGTCATATATGCCTTTTTCAGGAAATATATTCTCATCTACGAACTAATCAGCCTCCGTTCGTGGCCCTCCTTGCGCCAGTCCCTAATTAGGTTACGCATTCGTTGTTGCGCGCAATTCATTCCCTGACTTTTGGAGATGCCTCACTTAGCTGTCAAGTTAGCCCTATTGAAAAGCCGAAGCAGTTGACTAATTGGTTACCGTCGTTTCATTCAGCGCTAGTGTCGTTCTAGACATGCGCCTAGGCATCGCGGACGCGCATCGGTCATGCTAGCGGATTAGGAATGCACCCAGAGTCAAGTTTGTACCAACGCGTGCTCATCCGAGACCTGGATGCCTACCATCATGTTTTTCCTGGTGTAATCTTGGTACTTCTACGCTGAAGCATAAGGTGCAAACAGTGTTTGCGGAGCATAGGAAGATGGACGTTGGTGATTCAATTATCTCCGCAAATTTATTCATCGCCGCAAGGCGTTAAGTGAGCGAGTAAATTTCGCGGTTTCGTACTTCACCGTCAATTCGCGGAAACCTTTTTGACGCGTTCGTAACTATGGCGTGCCACAGGCGGGACCGGACTTTCGTGAAGCCGCTTAGTTTGACCCCCGTGAAGTCATCGCTACTTGGATTTTTTAGGAATCGTATCAATGAACGAACGAGCAATGTCAAACTAACTGTGGATCCACCAGGAGGACGCCTTGGCCGGCACTTTGAGACGGTTTTATACTCAACGCCGTGTATCGCTTTCCCCACGTCGCGATTGGAACAAACGAAGACGATCCCAAGGTCTTCGACGCTGCATCGGACAGATATGAGCTATTCCGTAAACGTAAGTACCAAGTGTAATTTTTAAGAAAGTTGCGCGCCATTTCATGGTATGGTTGAATGTGCTTCATTCTATGGCGCTTGCTATACGCACACACCCAGCGATGAACTCTACCTTGTGTTGTTGCGGGTATGGAAAATATGCAGTAATGAACGACGTGAACCGGCGTAATTTTTGCTGAGGTTCGTTCCGTAATTTTGGTTGGCACTTCACTGCCCAAGTACAGCTTCCTCCCACTGAAGTGCGAACGAGCAATCGCCAAAACAAAAGGAGCACGCACCTAGCCGGCAGTAGATGAGTCTTACGTCGCTTAATGGCTGAGCGCTACCCTACGGATGTTCCTTTTCTGTGCGTTGCCAAACATCGTTCGAGTTTAGGTCACGTAGAAGATGCCCTTGAAGAAAAAGCATGGGCAATACGACATTATCGCAGACGATCTCTACGACTGCCGAATCCCTCTTCACAACGAGGTATGTTCGTATGTGTCAAGTGCAGACAGTAGTACAACTATCTAGACTGGAATTATAAAGCATGCATAAGTGGATTGCATCCATAGCTAGTATGGTCAAATTGCCGACTGTATTGACTATGCTACTTTAGGTTGCGTACAAACATGGAATTCACTTCGATGCCAAGGTAAGTCCTACTGCTAACGTCCTGCAGAATCATTCTTTTTCCAATTGAGCAACCCAGCCAACAGTTGATTTCAGTACATTGGCAGCATGGAGATACCTCGGCCAACGTCGCGGATGGAGATCGTCGCTGCAATGCGTCGCGTGCGATACGAGTTCAAGACGCGTGGCATCAAGAAGCGTGCCGTCGACATATGCATATCCGTGGAGGGAATCAAGGTCATGCTCCTGCGGCGAAAGAAGCAGCACAAGAGCAGCGGATGGGACGAGAACAAGCTCCTCGTCATGTTCCATCCCATATACAGGTTTGCCTGCACATCATGTCTCTACACTAGCGCTATTTTCTTAGGGTGTTCTACGTATCGCACGATTCACAGGATCTCCAGATATTCTCGTATATCGCACGTGACGGTGCCTCGAATACCTTCAAATGCAATGTCTTCAAGTGCTCCAAGAAGGTGAGCGTTTTCGAGAGCTATGTCAGTCCTATGGGCCAGCACGCAGACAGGCAGGCAGGACGCTTTACGTTTGTACTAGCTTCCCGATTGTGCTAAGCGTACGCAGCGAGGCTAGCGGGGTAGCACATGATTTTTTTACGGGCCATAACTTTTGTTCTCATTTACAGTCAAGCATGATCGAACGGACATACAAACGCATGTCCGTCAGGTATGGAGCATGCCTATCATGCATGACAAGACAAGAAGCATGCGACGACGTACCTGAAGTACCGAGCAGGTACTGCATGCACTCTGTACCGAGAATGTCGTATGACGTCCAAGGACAAATATCTAGCGTACAGCTTCGTGCACACCACAGGCGGGCTCGATAAGACACGGACAGATTTATTCTTACGCATGCAACACGGATTTGTAAGCATGCATGCGTGCAGCAGTGTATTCTTCCGACATGCGGTACCGCTTAGTACGCATGCCTGCTGGGACTGTCCGGCACACATATTATCGTTTGAAAAGTTCTAGGAAACATCTATCGTATTAAGTTACCCAGGAAGCACCCTCCAAGGGTGCTACGACACTACGGAAAAACAAAATTTTTGGTGCGCCATGTCAGCGCTAGTGATATGCAGACTTTTAAGCTCGGCAGGTGAAAGCACAGTTTCCTTGAACAGTGGTGATCGTATTAGGGAAAACATGAGGGCGAAAGTTAACATAATCCCGCTAGAACAAAAATCTTTAGAATGTTTTTCGGTCTCTCTGTTGCGACCACTACAAACATTACGTTTGCCTTTCAGTTTTATCTGGATTAAGCTTTTAGGAGAAAAGTCCGTTAAAACAATATGCAAGGCCTCTCCTAAGCCCACTAGCATTCATAGGAGCACCGCAAATAAAGTTAGACTAGTAATTGGTTAGCTTCTTCCGAACGCACTAATGCATGATGGTCCCTAGAAGCACCGTAGCCAAATCCATTTTTCGAACGCCAAGTGCTCATAGCTTTCTAAGATATCATTGTTCCGGTCGCAAACGAGCCGAGTTACTTAGACCGAGTTAGATTTCTAATTCCAAACTCATAGTTGATGTAAGTTCTGTCCTCCATGTATTTTCAAACGCTCAAAGTACGACATGCTTTCCTCTACGCGTATCTACATTTTGCTTTTCCGCGGACGATTCGAGGCGATACATAAATCTGCTCTGAAGGGGCAAAAACCACATTTCCTCAGGCCAATGACGTCAATGGCGGGTCGTCGAAAGTTGTTTAGCCGCTTGTCACTGATGGCGCGCCGCACAATACTTTCCTGGTTTGTCGTTTACACAAAATGCTTGCACAATATGCAGGGCATGCTCGCTAGCTAGCACGTATATGGCAGTACCTATCTAATTCCCATACAAGGTTACCCTTCCGTGTGGTTCTTTGAAATCGTACGAAGGCTTGGAAACGCCAGCGATTTGCGCATTTTACCAGTTGACAACAAACGACGACGCCTCTTCTGATGTCTGTCGTTAAGGGCTAAACGACTTCGAGTTTATGCCGATCATATACTAGGCATGTTTCCCTGGTTATAGTCGGCGGATCATGCAAAGTTCGCTCTCAGTACGCTAACCGGCTGGCGAGTCGGAGTCAGCTGTCGAGACCGCCGGCTGGACGTGTTTGAGAGATGATCCGCGGGAACTAATGAAGGCTCTTCCAGGACAATCGCTCTTTTCTATTCAACAGGCCCTCTGGCGACAACACGATATAGCCGTCGCTTGGCGTCCTCGACGTGTTGCCTCTGTCTCGTGTCCTCCCCTCCCAGCGCCTTCCATGCAACACTTCGCAGGACTTGGTCGCCGTTTTTCAACACCGGACCACGTTCTCGGCCTTCCTCACCCTCTTCGAGACGTCCGCCCGCCGCACCGTCGCCAACTTGCTCCTGTGTGAGTGAGGAAGAGCACGGCGCTCGCGGAGTTGCGTCCGACCACCGATCTGCCGACTGCTGCTGCTCCCGGCTGCTCGAGCAGCTATTTCCTCAGGTTGAGCGCCACTTTCTGTCCCATCTTCCTCATTTATTTCGCGGCTCTTTTGTTTTCTATCGATCGATCAGTCCTTTTTTGCTCACCTCGCATTACACCGGTTTTGTCATGAGCTAGCGCATGAACTTGTAGGCCGCTCTGCCTATGCATGGGTTCACGTGACAGGCGAACATTCGCATGAATCCACCGAAAGCAGCCGCTGTTCGAGAGAGGCCGTCTCGACTGCGCTCCACTGAATGCAAATTCCTCTTCGGGCCATCGTCACTACCTAATAGAGCCTGATTCGTCGTCCTAGTCAACATATTCAAGTTCGCGATGCCGTTCAAGCGAGCCGCGACACCTGCGCCCAGGCCGAAGTCTGCAGACGCAGCGTCGTCTATTCCGTCCACCAGCTTGGCGGCAGACGACGATGACGAGGACGCGCATATGTCGGAGCAACAGCGCTTCTACTACCTTCGCTTGATGGCCAAGCCGGGCCAAAAGCCGGAACCTATCAAGATGAAGTTCGTCCGATGGGTCCCGCCGACCGAGCGAGACCTCAGCGTGGACGACGAGGGACAGCTTGAGGTGGATCTCTTTGCATGACAGGAATAGAGCCGGGCTGTAAACAGGGTATATTCGATCATAAGATGGCACAACTTGGACATCATAGGCATCATGTTTGTCTTATGCCGCCAGTTTCACCAGCGTAGGCAGCTTTGCGCTTGATACCGCGTATTTGAATAGTTCGTCATGTATCCTTGTAACGGTAGAAAATAGGACTCAGCGCAGAACAGCAGTTCTAGCACTATAAAATTTTCACCTATCATAACATACATACGATATTTTCCATAAAAGGTATTGCTAGAACTGAGATTTATCTTACCAAGAACGGAAAGTTGAGCAGAAGTTTTGGATCGATTTAAGTTTTTGTTAGTCCTGCAGTTGAGAAGAAAGGTTTAGCCACTTGAAATGTGACACTGATTGACGAACTAGACTCGGCATCCGATTACCAGTCCAAAGTTTGCACGTAGATACCAATGGGGAACAGGCTAAGGTAGAGATGAGGTCCAACTGTGACTCATCATGAATCTTTCAGAGTCAAGCGATGCGCGTCGTGCGGACAATTGGCCAGGCATTTGAGGTTTGCCATAAGCTGGCGCAGGAGCAGATGCAGGAGAAGCAACAACTCGAGGATATGGAGCCGCAAACGTCACGGGCGAGAGGTAAGTACACTGTCAGTTGAAGATTCTCAACTTAAGGTCTGTTCGAATGTAGCAACTTTTCATAAGTAGCTGATGAACGCGTAGTGCATGCGCCTAACAGCCTAATCATCCAAAATTCACTTGATTATGCATTAACCACCCTATTTTTTTACCATAGTAGTATGTCGCCCATTGTGTGTCCGGTCCTTCGTGTCAACTGCACATCCAAAAAGCACAGGTCTTTGTTTGTGTGTATGAACACGGTTCGTGGCATTCTTTTCCGGCGCTGAACGCTTCCACCTGTGAACCATGCGGCCATGGGTGCGCTCAGTTGGCTGATGAATGGATATTGGTCGGATGGCGCATTAATCATGAGCGCCATTGAGGAGTCACTGAGCTGACAGCGAAAGTGCTTTGTGTGCATTTAGCTGACGCCGGTCCCAAACACCTCGTTAGCCACACGTAAAACTTTAGTGTCCGGTTCGGCCATTTCCGAAGAAGACGTGCAGCAGGTCGCCGCGGCCGCTGCGTCGGAAGAGCGACAGGCAACCGAAGAGGCACCTGGGTCGCGGTCCTCCACGCCCGCACAACCACCTCCCGCATCACTTTTGCAGAACAAGCGACATACCATAGTAAGCAAGTCGACGCGCGCATCTCTTTCAAGTTCTCGGTTTAGTACGTTCCACGGAGAGCCAGCTCGGAGGTATCCAGTCAGGGGACGGCGATCGACACGACAGCCATTGCGTCCAGTTCGGCAGCTGTGACCATGCCTCCCACACAACAGGCCGCTTCTGCAACCATTCCCGTCGTCGCAGCGTCCGCATTTGCAAACGTTCATGCCCCTCCCCAGCCTGTTACAGCAAATCCTCAAATGCAGCCAGGGTGAGGAAGTACTTTCAAGGCTCAAAACGTTTGAACACTTTAGGGGCTCCCATACACTGCCGCATTCGCACACCTGGAATCCACAGAGTCAACTTCCAATCGGTGCATTCCCTTCTATTCAGTCACTAGACACCGCGCAAGCTGTCGCAGCCGGAGGTTACCCCTATTATCCGGTAGTTATTCCATCACGGTGATATGTTTATTTTGATGTTCCAGTTGCCATCGATGATTCCACCTTCCGCGTCGATGCCGTTCGGATTCGGATCGCCACTTGTGGTTAGCCCTTACGCAACGCTTCAGTTGCCAACAGCTACGCAGTCTGCAGCATTAGCGGCCGCGCAACTAAGCCCCACGTCAGTCGGCAGCCCGACGGATATGCCAGCTTCAAGCGTAGCGGCAGCGCTACAACTTAACAGGACCCTTGACCAGGTTAGTATCTTGCACTCGTTATGAGGCCCATTGTGAAATTGCAGTACAATCAACAACTGATACGGTCACAACTCGATCAAGCTCAGCAGTGCGCGCAAGTGGCCGGCTGCCAGGTGCAGTTATTGCGCGACCAACTGACCTCGGAAACTACGGCTCGCCTCGAGGCACAGTCGAAGACCCACCAACTGCTCAACACTAATCGCGAGTTGCTGGAGCAAGTTCAAGCATTGGTGTCGCGTCTGCAACGGTTGGAGACTCGGCTATCGTCTGAGATTCAAAGCACTGGGGTTTGTGTAGTCACATCGGCGTCCAAACAGTGTTGAAGTTCCTTAGATGTCGCCAACACACCCAATACAGAGTGGCAGCACGCCTCACATTCCTTCGGCAACCAGCGTACAGCATCGGACTGGCACTTTGCCAGCGTCCTCCACGACGGGCAACATTGGCGCTATCTACCAGGAACCACCTATTCCACCGCTTAAGATCCCAGGGCCTCCTGGCCGTGAAGCCCCAAGACCGTACCAGGTACTAGTGAGTTCTACCGGCAGTGGCAGAACGTGCGCTTTCTAGATTCAACCACTGGCCGACCTGCGAGCAGGCTCGCTGCCGCCAGAAAGCGATGAGAAGAGGGAGTCCGATAGCACCAAGAAAAGACGACGGGCCGAAGACACCGGAACAAGGACGGAACCAGAAAGCGCTACAGAAGATACTACTGATTATAGTTCTTCCGGTACGTATTAAGCGTATCCGGGCCGATTTCGAAGAAAGCATTGCAGACCAGTACGAACGTAAAGTACGCGCTTCGCCCACTGGACCCGCATCACAACTGCCGTATCAGTACAACGTCCTGCTCTCCAACCCGCTCACTTTGCAAAACCTGCCCAGCTACTTCCACACGTCGCCGTTCAACATCCCGTCGACGTCGCAAGTTCCACCTCCGATGGCACCCATTGTTCGGCCCCAACCGTTGCTCACGACTTACCACCAGACGCCTCACCAGCAGCAGCAAAGGCCCACCACGCGACGGCAGCTGAGTGACGAACAGCAAAAGCAATCGTCACCTATGCGGCAGGTAAGAAGACACAAAGACCGTGTTAAGCAGTAACAGAAGGGACTTTTCCAGATGGGCAACCAGCCACCTGCAGGACGGCAAGTATCGCCGACTCGGCAGTTATCACCTACGCGACAGCCAAGCCCCAAGGTAAGTGCGTGACTGCATGCACGTGTTTGCTTTCGAGAAGTCCCTTTAGCTGCCCTCGAACGGTCGTCTTAACATTTCTTTAACCTTAACATGTCGGGTTGCATTTTAGCGGTCGGGTCTGAGGCGTTTCTCTCTTCAATCGATCCTTCAGACAGAAGACCAACAAGGTGGGGACACGCCTACGAAGGAGAAACGTCTCAGCGGACCGAAGGGCGTGTTCGAGCAGAAGGAATTCAGTCGAATGTCTTTCAATATTAAGCTTAACACTCAAATGAAGGACAAGGCCGACAGGAAGCAACAGGACGCGACCGAAGCTGCTGACGACGGTAAGTACTCATTCAGTTGCATAGGCTCAAGACTCTGCAGGACGTACATCCTATTACTTGCAGGACCAACGAGCACTAGGGCCGAGAGACGCAGATCGAGGCAGGAAGAAGAAAGGCCATCACCTAGAAGACGTTCAACAGCCGTGGTCGCAACACCCATTACAAACCGCAGCTCCTCCGCAACATCTCCTCGTAACCCGTTTGAACTCTCACCATCATCGTCTCGCTTCGGCGGCACTCTCGGGCAAGAAAAACCACGACGCAGCGTTGCAAGCGGCAACGTCTTTCAACGAGCACCCGCGTCTTCGTCTATCGCTACCGCAATGTATCCACCCGTCAAGCGTGTGTCCTCCACGAAGAAAGTGAGTGTGAGAACCTGAAGCCTAGGAACCATTAGGGACTCCTCAAATTGCGTGGTACAAAGGGGGAAGGAGCCGACCCCGATCAGTGCTGTCACAGTGTCAGGTGGTAAAAAGTGCCCCGTAATGATCGAGCAATTTACTTTATGAAACCGCAAATCATTTACAAAACACTCTTGGTCTTTGCTCCCTGACACTAATGCTGCATTAGCATTAGCACAGCATGGAACTCATCGCCATGTGCATTTCCTCTATGAGAATCGGTAACTTGGCGGTCGTCGTTCGAAGCAAAGTTATTGCTCATCAGGCCTTTCCTTGTGACGTCCCAATGACGTTTTTAAGCCTGTCAGGATTTCCCCGCTGGCCATGGTGTAATTTGTTTCCCTCACGCCTCGTATTAACAACACTCCGATTTCAATGACGCAAGCAGTGACAGCTGCACGCCATTGTCCTTGCCAGTTGCCGCTACCAGTGTGATTTGGCGGCGGCACAATTAAATGCATTTGTGAAGCTGCGTATTTCCGGGTAGTGATCGATAACTCGAAGCAAGCACGTGCCAAGCTGGAAAAGTCGCAATAAAAACCTGTGGTTAACCCATACTTACAAGCAGCAGCTATCAGATCTTATAGTTAAAGTATTACGAAAATGACGCATTTAGGCATCACCCGAGACGCCAAAGAAGGGGCTGCGAGTTCTCTCGATCGACATTGACGACGGCTCCAAGCCGAGTACCTCGCGTGGTGGAGACCGCTTCGGACTGCCTCGTTCGTCTGGCATAAGCGCGGCCGCCCTCGCTCCTGCTCTCGAACGGCTAGCCAACCTGTCTGGTGGTTCCGGGTCCAGTGCCGGCTCGTCTGCCGCGAACTCGCCTACCTCAACGTCAGCGAAGCCCAACGCGACATTCATGCCACCGACGAGGCGGAAGCTGACGGATATAAGCCCGCTCGCGACAGCCGGCGTCAATGCTGACGGTGCGAACCATCGCCACGGACAATCGGTGGACGCTACGTTTGGCACAGGCATACATGGACGTCCAGATAAGGACTCTCCCGCAGGAAGGACTCTTCAAGCGATGGAGAAGCTGACGCCAGACGTGCTCGCCAGACTCACGAGTAACGCGAAGCAACGCAACAAAAGCGGCAACGCCCTGCCAAACGGCCTGCCTTAGGTGCTTCCCCTTGATCTCATTAGGTGCTAGCAACTAGTTTGAAGGGAGAACATTCCAAATCGTAACGACTAGTCCGCGATTGCCGAGAAGGCGCTGACATCTACCATTCATCCCGAAAGCTTTCCTCCGCTTAGGTGCTCCGTTCTCTTTCCACTTTCGATCTTTCAGTGGTGGCTAAATTATTGGCCGATATTTGGGACCTTTCCCTTGGTGGATGTGATTGTTCTACCTCCGCCGGTTCCATTGTTGCGCTAAGCGGCCCTTTGCTCATCTCAATAGGCTTCTAGTCTGTGCTCTCTCTCTCTCTCACTCTTCCTCGATCTGTGCGTTCTCTACGTTCTCTACCGATGGTGCTAATAAAGAAAGCTCATTTTATTCCACGTCAGGCGTCTCATTTGCACGATGCTCGGAAATTTACAGAAACTGCGATGCCCTAAGCCCTTGCGTGAATCATAGAATTGTTCCGTGCCCGTTCAGCGACCGCGCTCATCGAATCAGGAGGTAGCCGAGGATGAAGACGATGCAGAGGAATGTGACCGCGATGCCGTGAATCGCGGCGAATGCGGCGTTCCAGTCCGCTTGATATCTGCTCGAGCCGGGAAGAGACGGTGGTGGTGGGATACCGTTCACCGGGTTTCCTTTCTCCATCTCTAGCGCGTTCACGTCCACATTACCGCTCCATTCTGCCGGCGTATTGAAGACGCATACGAATTTGTTCACCACAGTGCTTGCGCTAAAAGTTTCTTAGAAGTCAATACGTTTGGCATATGCCTACCGTATCAGCCAGTTCCATGGCGGAAGGGTCCGTCGGAAACGACTGAGCATCCAAATTACCAGGCTGACGACGATGCTGATGGTGTTAAGCACAATAGCCAGCTCGTGGATGGCCACTTAAACCAATCATTTGCATTACCATCGCGAAACCGTCCTCACTTAGTACTGGCGTAGCAGCGGCGGAACCCAGATGCGGTGCAATTCTGTTGCTGAAGAGCTGGAGTGTAAGGATCTGTAGGAGCAGGAGGAAGAGCTTCACGTAGAGCTGCGTGCGAATGGAGCCCAGGAACGGAGAGAACAGGAAGAGGATCGCGGTGGCCCAGGTAGGCACCGAAAGTTCGATCTTCACGGCGCTCGACGAGCGTTGCAGATTTATGCAGAAATTCAGCTAAACTTCCAATTCTCGTACAAAACAGATTAAATACGTGCCTGTGCGACAACATTCGGATCCGGGTTGATGGTCGGAATGGTGCCAGACATGGACCATCCATAGTCACGGAAGTACTTTGGATCCGTGAACACTGGTAGTCCGTCGGTTTCCAAAGTGATCAGGTCCTAAACTCAATCAGCGATCGATTTGTCTATTGTGCGTCCTTAAGTTATTCAGTGAAGCGTACTTGATGAAAATGAGGCTCCAGGGTGAAACAGCACTTGTAGAGGTCGTCAGGGAAGTGGCGGAAATCCGAGTCGTCGCAGAAGGCCTTCAGCGAAAAGCTGACCATGGCTGATACGTCTACAGCAAGGCAATACGATGGTTATGGCTGTACCCATATAGCCAGTCGCATGCATGATTGACACAAACTTACTTCCGCGATTGCTGGTCTCTAGCCGTCGCACCTCCATGACGTCGTCGTTTCGCAGCGACGTTTCATACGCTTGCGAGCTCAGTACCGGGATCCAAATGTGGTTGGCTGAGTGGATTTGCAGTTTGTCCACCTTCCACTGCGTCTTCTCCCATGACAGCCGACTGTCGTCCCATTGCAATTCGAGGTAACCGACGATGTTCAGGTCTTTCAGGAACTCATTCTGCAACACCGGGATGTTAGCGTTGAAGAACATGGCGTGAATTCGAAAATGCCTGTGTGGGTAATTCGACGATATTCATAATGAATATCGTCGAATTGATTCACGACGTTCCCACCCAAACTATAGCATAGGCCTCTGTCGCTATATCTTGATGGCCCCGTTAATTGTGGTTAGCCCACTTCATTTGTATTAGAACCATGGCAGCTTACCAGCTGGAAGTGCTGCAAAGTGATCTGTCCGGCTCGCACTTTGATGCTCTTCTGGTCGTTGCCGCCACCATAGATCGGTGGTAGAGTGGCAATCGGATGAACGGCGTTGAACTTCATTGACTGATGCTGCGCGCGGTTAGCCAAGAAGTAGTATAGACATTGCTCGAAGGCAACGAATTCGTGGTGATTTAGTTGCTGGATATCTGAAATAGCGGGTAACAGGTCGTCAGCAAAGGCCACCTCGATCCACTTACCGGTGACATTTTCGAAGTATTTGCATGGGTCCAAATTGTTTGGACTTGCAGGCGAGACTTGGAATTGCTGTGCAGAGGAATATCCCAGAAATACAGTTGCGAAAACACTCAAAAGAGCCACAGCCGCTGAAGCCCGCATGCGTTCTAAAGAAGTACTGGGCTGATTGGTTGGCACAAGAAGGATGTCTGCGAACGTTTCACCGCAATAACCGGGCCTTATAACGTATCGACCGCGTAGCCGCCATAAACATGTGCCACAGTTGTAAACAGCCCCGTAACTATGCTAGGCTCAGTCAAAGCCTGCACTAAGGGAGGATTAGCGTTCCTTGTGATGGACGCTTGCCTTAGCCCGATAGCTAAGCGTCAGAAGCTGTGCGAGGACGTTGACAAAAACGCGATAAGTGGTCACTCGTGGAGGCGTGGTGGGCAACTGGGCCAGATCACTGCCGCCCATAAAGAGCCATTAGAGGTGCAGAGGAACGGCAGCGTGCAGAAGAGGTTTCTCTCCTCCAGCTAACAGTTCGCTCATTAACGCATCAGCGGTCCACCTTGCGGAGGACCAGCCAGAACTTGTTCTCTACGGCCGTTAATTTTTCTTTCCCACATCGCTTCCCTCGTTTGCAGATGCGTTCGCTGGGATCCAGCGGCTGGAGCAGCAGAAATCATTAGCCGCTTCCCGGGCGCGGCCATAGCGAGGAACGTGCGTCGACCGTCCGTCGCATATCGCGCGATTAAGAGCTATGTTTTGAAAGGAGGTGCGAACAGCTCGTCAAATCTTACGCCATTGTCCACTCCGACAGAAAACACACACCGACAGACATGTGGTCTAAAGTCAACCGTCTCTTTGCGCTCCATGCACACCGCTAAAGCGCGAGTACTCCACTTCAAGTGGGGCTACGAAGTGACTTCAGACCCTTGCAAGCAGAACACGCGACCCTATTCGGTCAGCTGATTCTGCAGGTCAACAAGACATCGGAACCTTTGCAGCTGGGGACGCAACTGTTAGCTTAACGACCAAGCCCTCATGATCTACTCACATGATGAAACTATTCGATGCCATTGATCTAGGACTTGTCAAGGTGTAAGGTAAAGGAGATGCGCTGGGTGCTCTACGGGTAACTGCTCCGCCACTTTCAAACGAACGAAAACAAACACACACTTGTAAAGCCGCATCACCAGCGGGCGAAAGTGAAAGTGGGATTCCCGAATGCGTGAAAGATGCTCGCATGGCATGGAGGTCAGCGGCGTTCGTCAAAATCGCCCAGACCTCGAACGGATTTCACCGATCCTCCTTCATCCCGAAGAAGCGGTTTACTGGACCGTCTGACATCGCGAACGCAAAGAAAACGGAAGGCGCGGATTACTACCGCATCGCTTCTCCTCTCTACGACCCCCGACTGATCGCCAAATCCACTATCCAATCTGGGGGCTAACAGCAGCCAATCAAATAGGCTACGTGCTCAGTAATATCCTTTTGCCATGCGAATTGACTTAAGCAAAAGCAGTGAATAGAAAGCACCGCTCGATGTGGAGATAACAGGCGGAATGAAATGATCAAGAAAGTGACCGGCGTAATGGCTTGATGTGATGAAGGACAATCAAAAGTGGGCTGAAGGATGCAGAGGCCACTTAAATCCTGTTATGAAACGAGTCGCGATATATTTGATTATCACAATGACACGCGTTGCCCAATGACTGCGCCCGAGGGAGTCGGCGGCGGATCAAGTTTTGTTTCGGAGACATCCCATGGCCACCGGGCGGTCATCGGGTGCCTGCATGTGAGCGGAAGACAGGTATCCAGTCCAGCGTAACGAATGAGACGAGGAATCCCGGAGTCTCTTGACACAGGAGAAGTATTATTCGCGAGGAGAACTGATCGGCACAGTCCCACGTATTAATTAGCGGAAAATTAAGTTCGCTACCACGTATTTTTGAATGGTTAAATAACGGGGCTACTGTGTCCTTGGGTGTACCTGCTGAGCAGCAGCGTTTTATATTACAAACTGCACTGACTCATACATACCTAGGCTCATCTGCAGAAAATTGCCCGCAGTCTTCAGGATGACACCGTGTCTTTCCGATGACTGGATGACCCAGTGCGACATGTGCTTATAAGCCAATTTCATCGGTAAGGACGTCCGAACGGAGGAAGCGAAACCAGCGACGCTAGCGATGCTCGCGGCTAATTACGCACTAGAAGCTGGAAGAACGAGTTCGACGATTGCAGATCATGCTGCACGGAGTTAGAGCTTAGCACTCTTCTAGAGGTAGAACGCTTGTACCGTCACAGAACTTCCCAGCTTAAGGGTGCCAGTTGATGCATGGTATTAAAGAATAGTACCAATAAGCGTTCAAGCATTTATTGCGTAACACGCCGCCAGTTAGTAAACAGGGAAAATGAATATGCTAGTAGCATTTTAAGCGAACGTGTAGAGTCGTTGCCGCCTCAAGCTTATTCCTGTGCCGGTCCGCCGAGGAGGAAGAAGACGAGCGCCTGCGCGAAGAGAGTGAGATTGAAATAGGCGTATTCGTAGACGTGAGTCTTGACCTAAAAACACGAATTGAGTAACACGTATCGGTGTTTGAGCACTTGCCGAGCCAGTTCCGAACTTGTAGAATTCCTGAAGGACTGCAAAGCCGATGGCCGCGTGAAGCAGGACGAGTAGGAAGTAGGAGAAGGAAAACTGTCCGACGATGGCGCCAACAGCAAGATGAACGGCGACGCCACCGCCAAGGCTTGCACCGTAGAGTGCCGGACGGTTGTTGGCGAGCTTCGGGCCGAGGGCATGCACGGAAAGGGCGATGACGAGCGGAGTGATCGCCGACAGTGGCTGGATCGACGATAGGTAGGTGCGTGAGAGCAGGAAGCCGACAAGAAGACCCTCGAGGGCGGCGAACGACAGCAGGTTAGCGCGGTGAGCCTCATCCGAGAGCGGCTGCTGGAGCTGCAGGAAGGCGAAGTACGGCAGGAGGACGTAAGCGATGAAGGCCGCTCCGTTGTGATTCAGCGCAAGCCCGATGATCGGGGCGAGAAGGTAGGCACCGACGACGAACGACACTCGAAAGCCGTATTCCACCACCGCCGTCCACGCGAACGTCTCGAGCACCAATGACCCTTTCGCGTCCGTCAAAGGCTCCTAAAGCTTGCAGTGAATCGTGTTAACCGTACCAAGCAGCGCTTACCATGTCCTTGAGGGCGGCGAGAAGGTCCCCGCGAGTCTGGTGCACTTGAGGCTCGATGGTCTTGAGCTTCTGCTGAGCATCCCGGTACTTGTACTGCATGCCGTCGTTGAATTCGGACACTCTGCGACGAAGCACCTCATATTTCTGCTCGAACTCCTAAACGGCATAGAATGCAGATTCTCGTAGGCACGAAACGCTTACCTGACGATAGCGGCTGGCCAGCGAGCTCAAACCCTCCATGGAGACTGTCGAATCGGAGAGCGGCTGCACCGGAGGTGAAGAAACGTTTTCGTTGGGTAGTGTAGTGTCAAACGAAATGGTTCCCTTTTTACGTTGCTAATCAGTGTAGTTACGCATGCAAATCGTGACACTGCACTTATCGAATTTTACAGAGCTTAAGCATGCCCCTTCATGGAGCACGAGTCCAGGGCTTAATGTGTGCCGCAGTGTGGGTCCCTACAAATCACTCAGATGTGAACAATTAATCTCATGCTGCAGCGAGAGTACAATTTCCGCTAGGCTCTTAGCACTTGAAAGAGAGCTTACGATTAGCTAGAACTTGGGCATTCCTTCAGCCTAACTAGTTGGCTTGAATAGACGAACGTTTTATGGAGTCACAATACGAATTGCATGCAGGATAGAAGTCCACGTATCATGGTCGAAATAAACTGGCACCGTCATGAATTTCGGTGGGGAAAGGTCGCAGAAAGGGTCGCTATCGTTTTCTTGCATATGAACAGCGAAAAGTGAGGAGCAGGGAACGGAGGGGTCAACGGTCGTGTGGAGAGGAGACGTTTATGACGTGCCGAGGATCAGGGCGACGATCATTCCGTAGAGACCCAGCACCTGCAAATACGGTTTTCATGTTGTAACGAGCGCTACGACACTCACCTCGGAGAAGATAAGGATGAGGATCATTCCGACGAAGAGGCGAGGCTGTTGGGCTGTTCCACGCACACCAGCGTCACCGACGATTCCGATCGCATAACCGGCTCCGAGACCGCAAAGTCCGCACGTCAGGCCTGCTGCCAAGTGAGCGAATCCACTGTTCAGGTTGTAGCCGGCACTCGCTGAGGTCACCTTGCCCTTAAGCACCATGGCGACGACCAAGCCGTAGATACCAATGATACCTGAAACAGTGAGAATTACTAAAGGAGGAAAAACCTCGGGCTAGGCTTGTTCTAGTGTGGTTCTAGGGTTATAGGCTTAAAACGATCAGATTCCGAATAGCGTTACGGACGTTTTACCAACATTTTGGGGGCTTAATAACGGCCATCACTGTTAGGATCTTGTAGGCATACGGGAGTACGTACCCGCCATAATAACTGGAATCACGGACTTCATAATGAGCTCAGGCCGCATGACGCCCATCGAGCAGATGCCGACTGCGGACTTCGCAGTTCCATACGCAGCACCGAACACTGTGAAGATCTGCGCCGAAGCAGCGCCCATGTACCTAAAAATCGCGATAATGTTAGTTATCCCACTTAATCACTTACCCGAAGAATGGGGCGTAGGCAGCCCTCTCAGCGGTCTCGAGGTCGTATGACATCTTCACGAAGGTTGGGAAGACTTAAGCGACTACTCTAAACCGAGGTAGCGAGTTGGTGCTATTACGATGATGTTGTGACTGAAATGTAGGAAATCGAAACAAAGCCTAGCGCTTCGGCTAATGGATTTCGCACGGCGAAATGCCAATATCAGAGCGGTGGTTGCCGAGATCGATACTTACTGGCAAACGTGGCGCAAAAAGAATAATGGAACGAATAGACCGACAGCAATGCGGTGAAGGCCTGACGGACGAGCCACACGTACAAGCGATGCGTTCTATTTGAGAGAAGAAGTCAGGAATGAATGATCGAAAAATAAGCGTGAGTCACCTGCGACTTCAACTTAATCTCGAACAAGTTTGTAAGCTCAATTTCAGACACACTGTAACCGTCTTAGAGCTTTGAGAAAATGATTTTACCATGCAATGCACTGTAATTTGAGAATAAAGTTATTGAGAAAACACTGAATAAGCATGAGAGAAAAGTTGGCACAGCTGTAGTGAAGCGGAAATTTTGGTAATTTTCGTCCGACATTACTCAGCAGACAGACGCTCCTGCAAAAATATACGGGCAATTCACAGACGGTCTCGTACAGCGGATACGAAAGCAGAGCCACATGGAGCCAAAGAACGAAGACCGAACGATGAGAGCTCGTGAAGCGAATGAACGAGCGGATCATGACACGAACGCAGGTTAGACCCGCACATTTGAAGTGCTCACAGAGGGTGAAAACATTTGCTCATGAGTGTGGCTGCCACAGAACCGGATACCTGTGAATAAACAACGCAAACAAGAATGTTGTGTAACGCACAACCTGAGTATTGGCAGAAATTACTATGTACGGGCTCAAGATCCCTCAAGGCCTTCACCCGTTCATGAACGTGGACAAACAGTTAAAGACAAATAATAGCGCAGCTAGCCGTAGAGGCTTGGACGTTAACCAATGGAACTGCTTCCGTAAATTCTTCCTTAGGCCTGCTCGATGCTATATCTATTTAGCTAAAGCCATGCAATGACATTCGCGCTTAAGGCTGGTCTCATTTAAGCTACGCTTCTCGCTGCTGCTCGCTGCTCATAGCGTCACACGGATACGTTTTAAGTCCTTTAGTATCGCTTTGACTGAATCGATTAAACACTCACAGCTTGCACATTGTCAACGAAACAGGAGAATAAAGGCAAAAGTGAAAGTGTTTAAACAATGCGGAGTTCCATGTTTCGTTTTGCGAATAATACGGCCCAAATAGTAGAGCAAGGCGAATGAGTCGAGCTTAAGCGGCATCCAAAGGAACAATTCGATACAATTATATTAAACGAAAGAATTTGACGTTGAGCTTCGAAGGCGGCCGTGGACACCGGAAATGTGGAAGCCATCGGGATGTTACGATGTGCCGAGCGAAATTTACCCTTGGCTTCCACGTTCTCCGGACAAATATAACTCACAACGGGATGATAGCGCTTGCTGGCAATGCCTAACGGACTGTACAGAAAGAACAAAGATTCGTGTGCGAGAGTGCGCGAGGCTGGACGTTACGCGGAGGAGGAGTGCTACCAGTTCGAGAGCCCGGGCTTATTTAACGTCATAAAGTAGATCTGGGAGGCGCCGCCGCCTTTTGCCGACGAGAAGAACACTTTGTCGTTGCGCTCACACAAGAACTTCAACTTCTGTGCCTTCTTGTGCATGAACACTCCGTCCAGATGGCCGGTGTCCACGTTGCGGATCTCGATCGCCTTGTTGCCCCATCCCATGATCTGATTCGTCGAGATGTACGCTAAAATGCGTCAGTAACAAGAGCAATAGCTGCGAGCGTAACGTACCGACAGACGATGGCGTCTCACCCCACTGCAGTTGCACATTCTTCGTGATCTTGCCGAACGTGTTGACGTACACTCCTTCGTCTGAAAACCGGGCCTATGCTAGTGGCAACTGAAGCTTCCTGCTTACTGTCATAGCAGAGGAGGAGCTGCATTCCGTCGGAGTTGGGCAGGATGACGATGCAGTGTGGGTTGACCGGTTGCAAGTGTTCCTAAATGGCACTTTGTGATTTCCGCTGAGACGTCGTCGTCATACCTCGACCACGTAGATGTCGTAAATGGACGCTGAGTCAAGGTCGATTGCATGGAAGCCTTCGTGCGAGCCGTATAGGACCTTTAAGCGGGCGTTCTCTTCGACGGTAAGGTCGACAACCAGCGGCGTATGCGTGAGCTGACCGAATGTCTAAATCAGTCTTGTAGATTGGCAGTAAATGAAGAATGCTTAATCGGTAAGTCCTGTTACCTACCTTGAAGGCCATGAACTTGTGGTAAGGCTTCGGCGCCCACGCGTAAATCGACACTGTGTTCTCGAGTCCAACCACCAGGAACTTTATGCGTTCGTAGCGCACGATCTTGAAGTGTATTGCGCCTTGCAAGTCACCAACGTTCACCCATCCGTTGCGCTTCTCCGCTTGTTGCAGCTAAAACAGAAACATTTCGATCTTAGCCCGACCGACCGCTCTTAGACTTAAAATAAACAAAACCCATCGTTTCACAAGTACGGACGGAAAACGAAACATACCCCTTCGGTGCGAAGGATCTTCTGCTTGAGCCACGAGAGATAGTACACTCGGATGCGCCGCTTACGACCGCTGATCGTGACGAGGATGTTTTGCCCTTCGAGCACGGTCATTTGATCGAAGCGTCTGCGCGTGATGAGGTGATACACTTTCCCTTGACCGCTGCGATCGAGAAGCATCAGGCCAGAGTCGGTGCCGATCAGGAGGTTCACGCCCCAAAGAGCTGCGCAAAGAATTTCGCCACTGAACTTTTTCTTGTACTTCCGGATCTCGGGCGCATCGTTCTCATGGTTAGCGTTCGCGGACGTTGGGTTAACGTTAACTTGCACCTGGAACAGGTTTCGCTGGTATGCGTCAAGTGCACATAAACAAGTACCTGGTTAGCATCCGGTAGCCTGCCTGGACGATTGATCGTTCCAGTGCTCGTGGAGTTGCCGCTGGAGTTAACGCCGGCACCGAAATACGCAACAAAAGACTTCTCGCGGTCACGAAGGCCAAGCGCCGATGGGCTCTTCGGTCCACCGTTGGGCAGCTAAATACAAGCAAGTTAAATGGCAAAAGGTTATTGGTAGACAAGAAGAAAACGAACGAAATGGAAGGTGAAGAGACCTCACACATGCACTTGCAAACAATTCCATGCATCTACGCGGGTAGTGCCCCTCATGCAAATAGTGCAAAGAATGAATGAAAACGGGATAGGAAAGTGCCGAAAGTGTAGCTACAGCTATCATTGGCACACTTACGTAAAAGCTTCCAAACAGGGAGGTAATCTGTAGAGTTAGTCAAGGTTAGTTTAATCGAGGCATGCTTCGACGTAATGGACTTCCAGAGTGAAGTAGTTCGGCTTACCTCTTCAACACTTTGGGAATCCACCGAACGTTGGTGGGGCAGTGGATGACGGAACTGATCCTAAAGAGAACTAAGTTCGGACCTTGACTTTGGCCTGCTGTTACCTCTGGCTCGTCCTCGTCGTCCTCCTCGTCATCATCGTCCCTCGCCATCACTTGCTGCTGATGCCGGTTGCCGACAATCTTGTGCTGCTCTGGCAGGAGGTCCGGCATGACCATAACGTTGCTCGCTCCTACGGAACCCCGGGATCCGCTCGAACCAATATTGTGGTAGTGAGGGCTGCCCGAACGCACGGCACTGGACTGACCGCGAGCACCAGCCGCATTGAAGACCGCCTTCCGCGTATCAGCGGGTGATTCTTCGGGTGAGGAGCCGGAGTCGACAGTACCTGATCCGGACGATGACGAGTCACCCACGACCATCTTTGGATGTCTGTGGTGGTCGGAATGCTGAAAGTTGATGTGGTCATACAGTCGTGTACCGCACAATACCTCGGGCATGGAAGATGCCTTGCCAACCACAGAGAGTCGATTCCTGTCTGAAGTAGCTGGTGATCCGCCGCTGCTACCCTGCCGGCGAATATTCACACCTCCGCTGCCATTCCGCCGATGCATGCCAATTAGCGTGCCGTCGTCGAGTGGACCATCCGAGTCGGGCGTAATGTCACTGGGCGTCGGTGGCAGGGGCTTGTTCGGTCCGCGCAGCGTCCCATCCACGCTGACCACCTAAAATGCACAGTGTGAGCGAAATAATTACGACGGCAAGCAACCTTTGCGGGTACGCTTGCTCGCATGGATCCATCTACGGGTGAACCCATCAGACGAACACTGGAGGAAGCGCTGAGGGCCATCGGCACGGAGCTGATCGAGGCGTCACGCGGTGGCGGTGCTGGCGGCGGCGGACTCGAGCTGCCATTTTGGTGATGACGGCCAATCTTCGTCAACTCGTTCGCAAGAACATCCAAGTCCTTAACACCAGGGGTCAAGATTTTCTAAAGATTCATGGGCCTGCAGTTTCCTTGACGGACATACCTCAGGCCGTCCGCCGCCGTTCAGCATTGGCTCGCTCATTTTCCGCAGCGGTGACGACCCAGGCGTGGAGGAGTTCATCCGTGGCGGCGGCATATGCGCGATGCCACCGTTGCTGCGTGACGCAGCGCTGCGGTCTCTTTCTCGTCGAGATGCGTCACGTGCGGACTGGTGCGCCTTCTCCCGTCGCTTTCGGTCGTAGTTATCCAGTTCCACGAGGTGAGGTGCGGCAGGGTGACTCTGCTGTGCAGGCATGTGATGGTGTGGTGACAGGCCGCGCTGCATCTAAACCGACCCTGCTTTCAAACGAGTTACAACACCCAGCATACCGCTTGATGGTGGGACATGGGCCGAGAGGGTCGTCGGTGATCACCAGGATGGCCTGACGTGATTCTCGGACCGTTGATCCTCGGGTCCTGCTGGCGCATTTTCACATGTTCACGCGGTGACTCCTTGCCGATCGGATAGCCAGCTCCGTGCCTGTAGCCGGGCGACATGTTCACCGGCTTCTGCGGCGAATGCGCAATATGCGATGCGTGTCCGCTTGCGTGCGCCGCGTGAGAGTTGCTCGGAACACGTTTCGGCTGTTGCGCACCGGGATGCTCGAAGGCGCTGCGGTTGTTCTCCTGTATGCGTTGGAAACCTTTGCGCAGCGTGTCGTCTCGAGCCGCCGGGATCATGCTTGGCATTTCTAAGCAGTTATCTATTTAGGTTTGGTCTATGAGAAAACGAAGCAGAAGTTTTGTAAGCCGGCAGAGACCGAGAAACAAGCTGCTTTACCCTACGAAACTCAGTCCTTACCATTAATTTCCCCGTTCTTATGCCCGTTCGGTGGCCCGTTCTCTTCATCCTCGGATCCGGAGTACTCGTATTCAGTCTCGTCTAAAGCAAGACTATGGGCTTTACTCCCCAAGGTCCACGAATACCTTTCTTGTTTATCCTCCGGTACCGATCAATCTGCTCCTTGATCTGATTGCGAATTTGTCGATCCGGCGGGAGATCTCGAACGAACTGATGCCGCAAGAGGTTCTCGGTGAACGGCCGCAAGGTGTAGTCTTTCACGAGCACGGTCTCGATGAACGAATCGAACTTCTTCGTCCACTTCTTGTTCTTCTTCAGCCGCGGAGGCGCGTTTCGCGGGATGAGGAACAGGGCTCGCATCGGGTGCATGTCGCATAGCGGCGGATGTCCTTCGGCCATCTCGAGTGACGTTATTCCGAGCGACCACAAGTCCGAGCGAGAGTCGTAGGTGGCGTCAGGGTTCTCGTCACACGCGATCACTTCAGGTGCCATCCGTAAAAAGATCGAGGGTTAGTTGATTCGCTGACCACCGAAACATTTATGCGTAAAAAAAACTTATAATATGGCGTTCCGATGAAGGTATTCCGGCGACCGACTGTCCTATCCAATTGAGCGCTTACACCGAAATCAACCAGCTTCACCTCGCCTTTGTCCGTCAGGAGGACGTTCTGGCCCTTGATATCCCGGTGGATCACCTTGTTCTGGTGCAGATGGCACAGACCCTGTAACCCATAGATTCTCCAGAACGTCTTATGCGATGTTTACCTGTAAGATCTCGCGGCATATGTAGGCAATCCACTCCTCCTTGAGCGAGGCGCCCTTAGTCGACTTCACTAGGTCGGTTATGGAGCCGCTGCCGCAGAACTCCATCACGAGCCAGAGCTGGTCGTGTTTACCCGTAGACGAAGGCAGTTTCTTGATGAACGCGCCATAGTAGGTGGCAATGTTGCGGTGATGGGAGTACTAGAAGATTTGCATCAATAAAGATGATCTGTTGTTGAGCATAATAGCGTACCTTTTTGAGCATGTTAATCTCCATCTTAATCTCCTCCTCCTCATCCTCGTTGATGTTCATGATCTTTATGGCGGCCAGTTGCGCGGTTTTGACGTGCCGACCCTAAAGTGCCTTGTAAGCATCGTCCCTCCAGTTTGGCATAATACATAAGGCACATCATGGCTGCAACTCACAAACCTTGTAGACATTGCCGTACGTACCGCTCCCAACAATCTCGATAAGTTCAAAAATACCGGCCGGATCCTAAAAGTACGTGGTTAGAGCCAGTGATAGGATCCAGGCTAGATATACTTGTTTAAACACATACCCGTAAAGCATTGAGGTCGATTTCGTCCAACCCGTTGTTGGCCATCGTTGTGGCCGTGAGTGTCGCGGTTGCAGCAAGAGCAGCAGAAGCGACACACGCTCACGTCCGAAATTACGTTGATTGGCACTAATTTGGTTCGGAAAAACACGCGTGCAACACGTCGACGAAGCGCTTCCGAGCCAAGTGGCGCATAAAAGCCACGGCCGACAGTGAATCGAAACTTAGCGGTAGAATACTCCAATTAAACAGGCGACCAGCGAATATCACATAGCAGAAATGGCAGTGCAGCGGGAGTGGAGCGGACGAACTTGGCAGCAGCAGCGGCGGACGCGTCTGCTTCCGTGGAAAGCACGCGCTCGGTCGCTAGACTCCAAGTCGGAAGTCGGTCTCGCCTGCTGCCGGTCTTCCTGAAAGCATAACCTTACTCCCATAGAGCTCGTCTAAGAGTACACGCGCATAGAAACAATGCGACACGCTGTGAAGAAGGTGAAAAAAGCGGACCAGCAGGTTTGCGAATCGCCAGTCAATGAGTCACTCTCAGTGCACATTGCAGGGAAGCGCGCGCGCCTTTTGAAGCACGGTCTCGAGCGGGGCCGTAACGGTAGCGCAAACTACCATGTTTCTTTCTAGGTACTTTATTCAAGGTTTCTTTATAATGTTTCAATATATTACCGCACGTGCACTAGCGAAAAAAAGAAACCTGACGAAGGTCGCAAAATTTGCGTCGCTGAAAGAAGTTTCTTTTGTGGCAAAAACAAGAGACGCGTGGCCGGAGCTTTTTGTGGCGCTGAATAATGGAGCGTGCGTCTAACGAAAAGGAATGTCCCTTCATCCAACTGGTAGTGATCCTCGGGGAGCCGTCCGGCAGCGGAGGAAGCGTCTTTTGCCGTTGCCCATTGCCGTCCGTGCGTCGACCCGCGTGTGCCCGAGGACCGCTATCCGGAATGGCTTTTTTGCGCGTCCACTACGTCCGTATTTGGAATCAATAAAACCAATTTTTTGCGGACTTCACCGTGTTTCTTGAACCGGAAACCGAAAGTTGCCACAAACTCACTCGCCCGGATGGTGGATTAATCGATACGCCTGCTCGATACCGGGACCAACTGAGTAATCGCCGGAAACAGCTGACTGTCCCGGGTCAGAACGGACGTCGTAAAGGGGTCCAATCACCATATGACCGTAAGGAAGATGCGTGCTTTGGCAAATAACAGTCTAATGGACGGGACTGAGGTCCTTTGTGGACGTTGTCAACATAGAGCCAATAAATGAGCTTGAAATGATGCATCGAAAAGATGCAAAACTGCCAAAGACTTATGGCTGCCAACGTGATACCTAAGCACAAGGTAATCCACTCTCAGCGGGAACAAATCGGAAGGAGACAGTTGGAGTCAAGCAATTGAGATACTCGTTTCAACGGGCAGATTTAAGAAGTGGCAGATGTTGCGGTGGTGATGAGATCGTTGTGCGCAAAGAAAGGCAGTCACTAGAGCGCGAGCAGGACGGATTCGGTCGAGAAGGGCAGCGAAAGGCCGACGTCCGCCGGCAGCGCGTCCCCGCGTGAGCGGTGGCGGCGGTCTCGCCCGCCCGCGAAGATAAAAGGAATGAGTATGCGCTGCTCAAATGAGCGAACGGAGGTCACAAGAAAGGAACGATGGAGAATCCACTAACTATTTCCGGATGACACGATCCGCGCCGCACGCACACACGATCCACGAACCCTCGCTGGCGGTAGAGCATTCGCGGTTCGAGTTGACACGGAGACAATGTTTGTTAGTGCGTAGGCACGTGCCATTTGAGTTCATAACAAGCCGCAAGATCATGCGGGCCAGAACCACTGAAATCATTTTAGAACTGTATGAAATCCTTAATAGAAGAGTTGGCTCAAGTCTCCAAACCAAAGCCACTTCCACTTAAGCGGGTAGGAACAGTCGTCGAGCCAAAGCATCTGTTTCTCGGATTGTGTACTTTGGAAAGGATATCAGTGCCAGGATAGTTTACGCTTCATCCACCCAAATGAGAGTGTTTGGAGCAATATAAATGGCCTTGTGAGTCAAGCGACACCAGGTCCGGGCGGCGGCCTCCCTCTCGCATTTTTTTCCTCAGCCGAACCTCTGATGCTTCACTCCTTTGACGCGCTGCGCTTCGACTCACTGACGGACGCACGAACGGCCAGCCGGCAAACGAGCCGCAGCCAGAAAAAATCCGAAAAGTGTTTTATGTAATCGCTGGTTGAGGAACGAAGAAGATGGCCCGAGGACGCGCTCGATAGGTTCTTCGCCCGGTCTCATTCGCCACCTTCTCGACATTCCTCAAAGCCGCGACGGACGGATGCTCGGATTTCGGAAAGGAAAAGAGACGAAGATCGGCGAAGGAAACAAGTGGTCATCCCGGGACGCATCGAGCGACCAAGGCGGCTGCTGCTTCCCTTTCTGGACGGAACGCGTAGCGGAAATTTATTTTCTTCCATTCACAGCAGCGCAAACAGCAGCGCAGTGCGGTGCAGTCGCTTATTCCGGTGTGCTTTTGGACCATCTCCCAGATGAGCTAATAAGGATAGGCTCAGGACGGCATTGATTTCGGATGAACATGCAGTGCCTGTTATGCACTGGGCATTGTTGGTTCTGTGTTCCGAAAATTGCCTTAGTTGAGCAGAGTTAGGTAGAGCGAAAACTGTGAGGACTTTTGCACGAAAAAAGCCTGTGCGCTTCGTTAACGGAAATGGCGGCAGGAAAATGCCTGTTTCAGCTAAGGAAACTCTAAAAAATGGGGAAGGAAAACAGCGCGGTACCCAACATGGGTTGTATGCGTCTGGCCTAATGACATGCAACGTCGAAGTAACAGTTGGTGGTCTGCGAGAGGGCTTCTTTCCTAAATGGGTCAAAGAGATTAACTGACGAGGTGACTAATGGCGCGTCGTTTGACAACAGAGGCGAGCCGCTGGATGCACCAAATTGGCGGAAAACGACTTAAGCGTAGAGCCAGAAAGAATAATGAGCGTCGTGTGGCATTGCCCGACGGCCATTTGCTGCGACTTTTGCATGCACGCAGACTGGGCTGGGCATCGGTCAGAGCCGTATAGTAGCAACAGTTGTCAATAACGCACTGTACGAATATTGGGAACGATGTTGCTATTTTCCGGTAAACGCATAGGCAAATGCCTGGTACGTCATGCAGGAAGGTGCAAGGCAGCATATAGATTCTTTGCAGAAGCTCTGCCTCGGAGGATGCAAGCAGCTAAGCTGCGGCGCCCGTCGCGCTGCGCTGAGCCCCGCTAATAAAAGTGTAAAGACCGTGAGAAAGTACAACGACGTCAAGAGGAGAAAATATCGCTTGAGATGACCGGGCAGAAATCCTCGGAATTCTGGGCACGAATTTCGTCACCAACACACTAGAAGCTAACGACATTCTCGGCATTGCTACGAGTAACTCTCGCCTTGCAAATTCAGATTATGCTAGAAATGCATAATATGTATCTTTCGCCACTGAACCCAGTGCCACTGCTCCCGGGCGTACCTGCGGCAACCCGCATTCTTGAGGGCGGCGGAAACGCCGACAAAGAGAGTGATTCCATCGTTGCTCATTCAGTATGATGGACGCGTCACAAGTGGGGCTGAGGCATATGTAATTGGGAAGAGCCGGTCCCGCGGGCAATTGTCTGTGGAGGCCTCCGCTCGGGAAGCAGTCTCAGGAACCCAACGCTCTTCTTTTCGCTCAAATGGCGACTATGGAGGTCCACCACATTGACATTCGCATGTGCGCGTGGAGGAAGCTCATTGCACTCGAGATGAATGCTAGTATCGTTCTATCGGCGAGAGTGGCACCGAACGGCCATAAAATGATTTGTGAAGTTTCCGACAAACAACGTTCGAACTCTTGCCTGAAAGATGTTCACGACCGTCTTTCAGCTTCTGCAGTATGTTCCTACTGATTCGCCTAGCAATTAGCCTTTCCCACTCTCACGCGCCATGCCGCCGGTCATACTCTCAGTAAACTCTACGTTGTCTTCCCTAGGCTGCTCATGAGGGCAGAAAGAGAACCCTTTCGTGACCACGAAAGATATCCGTATGAAAAAGCGCAGTACAGAACGTAAAGAGGCGTTGTAGGAGCGTCTTTTAGCCCAAAACAAATACAAGCCGGGAACAAGTACGCGAAGCCAAGTGAGCAAGTATTTAGCCGCGGTGGCAGCGAGGACGGAGGAAGAGAAAGCGACGCACGCAAGGAGCCCGCGAGGACAGGCTCAGCCAACGCGTGGCCAGTCCACCACCAGCCAGCCAGCCTGCCGAGAACATTAATCCAGTGGGGGCGGCGGCGCGTCCAGCACCCAGCGACACCTCCGCTTGAGCCCGCCCGAGGCCCACGTTTGGGGAAGTGACCATCGCTAGCGGCCCGGGCCAGTACTGCCTACGGACATTATTTAATAGGCTTGCTTCAAAAGGAATACGGTCTTAAAATGGGGGGAGATGAATCACACAGGTCCTTATCTCTGCCTGCCTACGTATAACGAACGTCGACAAAGTAGAAGGCCTTGAGGCGCATGCGTCACCTCGATTGTGCGCAGGCGATAAAACAAACCTAACGACGCTGAGACTCTCGGGCGCCTCCCGTGTGCGGGTGTCAGGAGGCCTCGGAGCGAAACTTGCGGCATTCACGCTTAGCATCGCACATTCGTGGCGTTACTAACCTTGAGGAGTGGTGAGCGAGGAGGCCGTTGACTTATTGGCTGCGCGTCCAAACAAAGGAAGAAAGCGCGAAGACCGATGGATCAATTTTTGGGGAAGTGACCACCGAAGCGGAGCACTTAAGTGCGCTTAGAGCGAAGCGCGGAGTTTCGCAGGTTCAAGGTTGAAGTGGGATCCAAATGGCACTTGACGAAAACGCTCTATAAACATCCACAAAGCGTTACGTGCCACGATCGAATCAGAAAATCCCATCCACGCTTCAACAGCGTTTTGAACTATACATTTACACAGTGGATCTAATGTTCTAAACGCCTGAATGAAGGTAATGCGGCCGGCTGCGAAGTGCCAGGGTCCGTCCTTTAAAAAAATTGGACTCAGGTTGTTCGTGTTTTCACTCATGTTCAAAAGAACGATGGCGTAAAACAGAATAAGCAACGAAGCACCAACTTTTTGGATTAATAGAGGTTTACAAGATGAAAGGGTTTGAATTTTCAAAAGGAAGGTGCACGAATGAAGACAAAGCGACCGTTGCGCGATCACAAAACCGGGTCCGTGATGCGCAGATGGCTGCCGTACACTGGAACAAGGGCGACCAGTGGGCGGCTTCCTGTCGGACATACGCGAAAACGGAACGGATCGAACAGTGGTAGATCCGACGGTGTTTCCATCGAACGGTTTTTTTATGTGAGCGTGGGAGACAGATATTTATCCTGGGTTTAGCTACTTGTGTAGGAATGCTGCACGAAACACACCGGCAGTCAATGCGGCATATTGTTACCACCCGCCGTTTAGTACCAGCAAATACCACTGACGTTCGAGAGGTGCTGGTCAAGCTTGGAATTACGATGTGATCCCAGGGGACAAAGTTGACAAAGCGGAGCACCATTTGCAGAGCACCAGAGCAAGCTGTGGTAAATAAATCCCCAGGACTTTACGCGCTAGCTATCTAGCTTTCCGGGTGCAACAGTTTCTAGATAACTGGGTATCTAGTAGGTAAGCCACTAGTCTAAGAAGGTAAGCTTAGAAGCTTGTTGCGTCCATATATTCGACGAACGACGAACAGTCTGCTTTCAAGCATTTATTCCCATTGCACAGCTATACACATACAGACATGAGCAGTTAGTCCTTATCATTGGCTTTCGCCTTCCGTGCACCGCCCTCGTCGATCTTCGGATTCTCCTTCTGCAGCTTAGCGCGTTGAACGTGCTTGTAGTCCATACTACAGTTGTGCGCCTCCGGGTTGCTGTGTCGCGTACAGAACGAGCGTTGGCATGAGCAGACGGCAGACTGACGAGCGAGCGGAAGCTTCCGGCGGCACACTCCGCATAGGGTCTTCTGCAGACGCGCCAGCTCTTCCTTGATCTAGACTCGGTGAATGACTCGGTGACATGTTCAACCGACTCACCTTGGCCATTTCTTCGCGGTTCTGCGGCGGGTCGTAGAGATCACGTCGGATGATTTCCACTTGACGGTGAGACTCAGGTGGGTCGAAGTATGCGCCGAATTCCTTGACCGTCACCGGTGTCTCCACCTCCACGTTGACGACCGATGTCGACTGTTGGGCGCTGATAGTCGGGGACAGCGACCGCGGATGCTGTTCGGGAGGTGGCGTGCCTGGTTCAGAGCCCATGGGCGACCGACCAACTGAGCCACAGACGGAACCGGTGTCGACGTAGCGCGGTGACTGAGACGGGAGAGCGTCGGTACTCGAGCCGCGTTGCTTCTGTCGGCGTTGCAGAAGCTGCTTCATTCGGTTGCGGGTCAGTTCGTGCTCCATCTGCTTCTCGGCGGACCATGCGGCGCTAGCGGGATCGAGGCGTGGAGGTGGCTGCTCCATGTAGTACCTAAACTTGTGTAGTTGTAGTCAGTGCAAAATATAGCCATGAAAGGGGACTTACCCGGGGCTGTTCAAGGTGTGCATGCTGCGGATCAAATCGCGTAGATCGGTCTCAGAGTTCGACGTTTTCGACGACATCATGCTGAAAACCACGAGTACACCGGTCGGGTCGTGGTGGTCGGTCACCTTGGAATGATGAGAATTAGCCCTGAACCTCCGGTTGACGGGGCGGGGTTGCGCTCGCGCGTGCCGGACGCCATCTTCGGGGTGAGGTGGACCTTAGAACGGAGCATGTAGGGAAGCTCGCAACTTCTTTGACGCTATCGAAAGCAGGTAATAAACTCACTGTGCAGTCGTTCACTATGCCGTAGTCGCTCAAAGCCGCATCGTCGTCCTTGAGCTCCTTGCCGTCGTAGATGAGCGCTTGTTTGTCGTAGCGGATTTCCTTCTTCTGCAAGAACGCGTTCTTCAGGTCACGCACGCTAGCGTCTCGGCGGACAGTCACTGTGATCTAAAACATTCTTGAGCATACGTCGTTTGACCAGCCACGTACGTTATCCACGCCCTGCATCACGCTGTGAATGGAGACGTTGATGGTCGGTGACTCGGTGCCGTGGCGGCTGGTGGAGCTCGACGACGGGTTGGCACTGAAGGCGTTAGAGTTCTGACTACCATCCATGTCGAGTGAAGTCGCGTCGCTGGTTCTGGCGTCGAAGAGTAGAAGATGGCGTCTTCAAGATCCAACGCGTCCGAAGCATAAACCAATGTGAGAATGGTGTTCCAGCCGCGTGCACTGCTTTTGTACACTTTTGGCGGCAGTAATTTGCATAACAGCGACGGCATGCCTGGTCGTGGAACTTTACTGAGCTAACAACATTCGTCTGTCTGTAAAGAATGTGCGAGGTTGCACTCTGACCTATCAAGGACGAACATCCGCCCGATCGAGTTCAACTGCAGTGGTCATGAACTTGCTCGGTTGCTAGTTCAGGGTTAGCTAATTCGGGATACCACAGTTACGGAAATAGTCGGGCAAAGTACAAGTCACATGCAGCTAGCGCGCGTTGGATGGGACTGTCGACCCAAGCTACCACCTCTCACGAGCATCAGTCTTTGCAGGCAAGGAATGCCTATAAATGCCAACCGTACGATGCCTACTGCCAACTTTTCAGTACTGACGAAGAACGATTTCCGACGCAAGGGTTTTAAGTAGTATTTTTCATTTCATTTCATTTATTTACGCCATGAGACGTGACGATATGCGGCAGAATAAACAGCTCATGGAATCAGCATTCGTAATCAAAGTCGAAAATACGAGACAGGTCAAAGAGTTTTAAGGCACATTTGAATGATGTGAAGGTAGGCTTGGAACGGATGCGATCAGGCAATTCACGGTATAATAGTGTTTGTAGTGTATTGCCTGCCTATTCAATCAAGATCAGTTCAAAGTAAATCAAAGTATTGCAAGTTTAGGCGACACCTTTCTTACCAATAGCGTTGCTAAGTACTAGACAAGTGAAATAAGCTTCGCTGACATCTTTATTCGGTCATATTGAAACAGGTTACGCAGTGTTCATGCAGGAAGAGCGGTAGTGTCGCCAACGGGAGTTTGCTGCAGATTCACGGCGGATCGCATCGGCGTCATGCTGTGCTGATTCAGGTAGGCCACCTTCGGGAACGCTTCCTTCTGCTCCTTCTAAAACATCATCAGATTGGGGTCACTGAGTCGAATGAAACTTACGTCTCCGTCGATCTGCATCAGCGTTCGGTAGTGGTAGCGTCGAGTGCTCACGTACCGCTGAAACAGCTTGACCAAGAGGGCCTAAACATCAAAAGACGAACATTGTCAGTCACCAGTGGCTAAGTAGCTTACCTCGTATCGACTGCGCAGTTCCCGGCGTTGCTCGCTGTCCTCGACGATGAGTGATCTCGGGATTAGAAGGTCCTAAAAGCACGATTTTAGCAAGACGCTTTTCACAATAATAACTAGGCGCATGACTTACGATTCCGTGGAACGCCCAATGCTCGGAGAAAAGATGGCGAACAAAGCTGGTGACGACGTGCAGGATGTTGAACGGCGGCGGCAACGCGGCGCTTTCGTCCCAGTACTCCGAGTAGATGTGTACTCGAGTGTATCTAAAACAATGCGTTAATCACTGAAGCAAAATTTACCAAAGATATGCCTTACTTCCACTCGACGTCTTCGTTCTCCTAAAACCCCAAGTGATCACTGTATTCTTGGGGTCATCAAGCAACTTACCAGGACTTCGTGGGCTCGTTCCACCAGCAGCGACATCATGAGATTGAGCAGCGTGATGACCATGACGACGTAGTAAATTGCGATGAGTACTTCGGCGGCGGCCAGCGTGAGCGCGTGGTTCGCCGGCTCCTGCTTCGGTCCCACGTTGCCAACGGCGGTCTTGTAGTCGGCCGGGCTGAGGTAGCCGTAGAAGGCCCAGAAGAGGTTCTTCATCGAGAATACCATGCTGAAAGAACACAACGAACTACAATGAGCAAGGCAGAGGTAAGGCTATGCATACCTGGAGAAAGAGTCGGTCGTAGCCAGCAGATTTCCGTCGTCGTCGAGCTGCTTGGTGTTGCTGTACGGCTGCAGGATGGTGTTGATTGCGATGGAGAAGGCGAGCATGACGATCGCCATTATGCAGAAGTACTCCAGAACCGTCCGAACGCAGCGGCCTGTTGAAATCTGAAAGCAGTCATCACATGCAGTTGCCTTCGATCCCGTGTGTCCACAGCGACCTACCACCGTAGAGCCCAAGTTCCTTTCGAGTTGAATGAAGTAGAACGACCGCCAGAAGGACATCATGCACGCGGTGCCGAAGAAGATTTCGTAGACGATCATCGGGTCGTACCATACCTAAATGACAGTCGTGATCGAGAACAAAACAAGAGAAGAACATACCCAGTGTCGACGGTGAAGGCGGCTATGCTTAGAGCCGGGCCATGCCGCGAGGAAGCACGTGAACGAAATGACGAAGACCAGCAGCAGTATGAAGTCGAACCTAAACGATTTCTGTTAACTCTTACAGGAAAGACCGATTCACTCACCACCTCCACCACAGTTCGAAGTAACGAACAGCACCGCGACGAGCGAACTCCAGGAACTCGGCTATGATCAGGCCGAGAACGTAGAGGAAGACGTACGCCTGCAGCACCAGGGAGAACGCTGAAAACGTTTTCCTAAATGGTACTGTGAACGAGTAACGTACGACTGTAGATGCTGTCGCGGGAGGAGTTGCCGAAGCGCAGTAGTCCGATGACGATGAGGAACAGCAGGTAGCTGGAGCAATAGCTGACGAATCTAGAAACAACGATACATCAAACATTCTTGGCATTCGCGCACATACCTGGCCTTCGGGAACGTCATGGACTTGACGAGAAACCCGCCGGAAATCGCGTGCAGGAGCGAGATGACGGGGAAGAGAAAGACCTGCACCAGCATGCGCCAAGCGTCCTTGAGTCCGTTGCGTCCATAGTCCGTCCATTTGCCGTACCAGTTCTTGCGCATCACGAGCTGCACGTTCATGTGCGCCAAGAACTAAATTCGGCCTCCGTATTCTGGAAGAGGATGCGACAAGTATCATACCTCTTTCATCCGGCAGTTGAGTGCTTTCCTGACTCGCGGGTAGGGCAGCTGAGCTTCCGACAGTGAGACGCCGTCCTGCTGCTGGAGCAAGCACTCCACTTCGTCCGTCGACCAGCACTGCTGCATGACGTGAACTGAGTATCGGCGCACCTCCTTCGCCAGTCGTCGGTATATTTCCTAAAGTGACCGCATTCGACATAAGCCCATAGCAAAGACTTACCCTGTGTTCCGGGTCGTGATGCTCGCAGATGTCGAGGTCCTTCGCGAGGGAAAAGGCGGCCAGCACCGGATCGGACGTGCCCATCCAGAGGAATGCTTCGCTACATACCGCGCGGTAGCGGTCCAGGCGCTGTAGGCTCACCGCGTCGAACTGCTCGATGTCGTGACATTTGTCACACTTGCCTGGAACATTTATGTATGACACTGTCAGAGTGCATCCGAGTCTTACAGTCTGCGCGATGTGGTAGCTCCAGCTGGTGTCCACGCAGCAGCAGGCATTCGACGATTCCGTAATTGTTGCAAACGCAGGCTAACGTCAGCGGCGTCATGTGCGGAGGGAAGGCCATCGACGAAGGATGTGGCGTGAACTCGGATCCCGGGTAGTCGTCGAAGAGCTGCAGCACGCATTCCACCAGAGGGCGACTTCCGATGACGATGGACGTTAGCAGCGCTTCCTTGAGGGCGGTCTCGCGCTGGAATGGTCGGTCAAGATCGGCCAGGACGAGGTCGCAGAGCTCCTCGACTTGGTTCTTCTAAAGCGGGTGAAGGTGAGGAATCGACGGACGTGCCAACAAAAGACTCGCTCAACTTACGTAGTCTTCCTCCTCTCCCAGTATGCGTGCGAGAAGTTTCGCGACTCCGTCCCGTGAACTACGAAGCACTGCATGGCGGAACAGTTGCAGCGTGTCGCGCTCCGTCTGCGGCTTCCAAAGGAGTCGCGCCTCGTAGCCGTCCTCGCGAGGCTCGTCCGGCGGCGGCGCGTAGGTGCGGAGAATATGACGCAGAATAAAACCGTGGGTATGCCTTATAGCCATCAGGATCGGTTACACTGAGGGCGTAGGCACCAGAAGACGAAGTAGAAATGACATGCATCAGACAAATTGGCTATATATTGTCGCCGTATTTGCATAGATGATGCCGTGAGTGTCTCTTCGGATGGCTGCGTCAGTATTCTGCAAACCTTTCTGGCAATGTGCTCTAGATTAAGGTCAGTCTTCTGCGGACTACACCTAGCTGTTTCCATTTCCTGAATGCAACCTGTCAAAACAAGCGCTCAAAAAAGTCCAGGTATCAGCACTGAGCGTCAATTGAAAGCAGAATTCCGTGTATTAGTATAGACTTGAAGCATTTTACTAGTCCACAAATTGGTGGCCCTCATACTATGCGTCTAGTTGTGCTCGTAGCGTTGCAGAACGTGATCATATATAAAACTTTATTCACTAGCAAAGTATATCTGCGTCTACGTCTAGCTTGCACTGTTTTCGTAAGGCATACAATTAAGGAAGAACCAAGAAGGAATTAACCGTGCCGTGTAACTGAAACAGCAGGTGGCGGCTACATCGTCGTCAAGCGATAGTGCCCAGTATACTCGTAGATTGCGCTGGAAACTTCCGGTGCTTAGCAAGTAAGGTAGATTTGGCGATCATTGAGATTCTGCACCGGGCGGTAGTTCTTGTGAATAACCGAGCCACGATAATCCTTGACAGCTCGAAGCAGTGCCAGCTAAATGCACAGAATAAAACGACTTAACAGTGCGTAGCGCTTAAGGCGAAGTCCTATCACATACGACACATTCTGTGAGGAGCATGCGTCAGGGGATAATCTCACCTGCTTTGCCGTCACACCGATGGGATCCGTGAAAACGGTCCAGATGACGTTTTCGGAGCATGGAGGTGTGGTAAGAGAGCCTTCATAGCGAGCGAACGAGCCGCGGTTCTCAGGCAGCTTAAGCTCCAACACCTGGCTCTTCACGTCGGCAGCCTGACCGTTCTCCCTGATGGCTGCCAGCGCCTCCTCGTCGATCTTCAGTGCTTCGCCGTGCTCTTCCAGCTTCAGGAAAACCCCAAGAACAGCTAGCTTGTTGGGATCCTGGACTCCCTGGTGCACCAAGTGAAGCTCAGCAGGGTATCGAAGGCCGCCGAGCGTGTGTTCAGAACCTAAAGCACTTAGAATGTGAAGGACTGTTCGGCCAATGTCAAAATGTTCAACGCACCTTCATTGTCCTTTTGTGCCCAATGGAAGTGATACTGAATGAACCGGTAGCTTTGATCCAACATTCCACCGTAGATTTCTGGAGCATCTATCCTCGCTTCAGGCGAAAATTGCACTAAATCAATGACTTTAAGACCACGCGCAAACGTAGCGCTTAGCGATAGCTCAAAGGACCTTCTACTTACCAGAATGGCCAGTGTTCGTTAGCTTTCCACTAACTGGCTTCTCGTAGTTCACAAACTTAAATTGGTCGGTGAGGCCTGAAAATGAGTAGGTAATTTCAACGATTTGATAAGAAAAAACATACAGATGGTCTTCATTTTGGAAAGCTGGAGGTCAATGGGCGATTGTTTCTGGCCCTGTGGCTGGCCGGGCCAGTTCACTGGGCCGCACTCGCAGTCATCGTCGTCGTAGTTCCATGTCCAGCCTATATGCGAGAACCGTTTATACATTAGGCAGCACAAAGGAGACCGACTGGCGGTAGGAGACCCTTGGTATGCTTGCGAAGAGGCTTCCCTCTTACCTGTCATTTCCGCTCACGTCGGTAGTGTTTCGCTAGCGCAACCGAGTACAAAGGCTTCGGATGAGGCGGTCCTACAATTGGGTGAAAGTCAACGGAGAAACCGAAAGAGTGGAAGTTCACGCTATACGCATGCGGCCGACATTATGTATTCGCTTAGCGGATGTCTAGCACTTGGAGCGTGCAGAAATTCGATAAGGAAATTCCAATTTGTGGTTATTGGGGTGAAGAGGATAGACGTTCGGACGAAAAAAAGGTCGCGCCACGGCTAAGTTAAACGGAACATAGCAGCACTTTCAATTCAATTTTTAGAGGAATCTAACCTTAACAATGAAAAAGGCAGCAAGTTCATTCGAACTGCATCAATTAATGACTCCAGGAATAGATACAGGAAAGCACGGTTGCAACAAAGTTTGCTGAAGTTCGCCTACCTACTTTCTGCAGCGAGAGAACACGGAAATGATAATTGCAGCAGCATGTTGCTAATGCATGACTGCCCTCTACGGGCACGTAGCTACCACTCTTAGAGCGTGGACGTTGCCACCCCACGCGTACAGCGGGTGCAGCTGCCGTGGACCCGCGGCTATGGCAGGCATCCCGGCAGCAGCTGACGACCGCTCTCTGGTGGATGTCGTCATCAATATTACCCTGCACCCTGGGAAGTGCTTATCATCCGGGAAACCTCCGAGCCACTAATATTTTACGACTTCGTCATGCACCCATTTGAACGGGAACAAATGGCGCGTCTGGATTAATTTTTAGAAACTTGACGAATGGGCTAAGGACGAGGTAACCAACGTGAACGAAATTCATGCGGGAGCCGTTCCCGGTTAAATTGCCTCGGATATGAATTGCTGGCCGTTTTTTTGTCCCCAACGAGTACAGTGTTTGCATTTGACGGATGGATTTCGGGATCTGGCGCACGCCAGCGGCGATGCTTTTGCAGCAAGCTATGCTTGAGAGAACATTTTTGGGATGAACGGGAAGCGGACGAACGTTCTGTGGGAGAATCCATAAGCCGGAGGCTTTCCGGAAACGTCCCGAGAACTCTTGCCGCAGACTCTCGCCCCTCTCTGCGCCACCAATGACGCATAAATTTGAGCGGACGAGAAAGGGCCCCGATATATTTAATCAGCTGCTTATTAAATCGTGCCCGATAGTGGAGTTTAGAGACACGAAGCGCGTACAAGCGAACATACAAGCTTCATGACTATGTGAGTGCATCCCACGACTTTATCCAACCGTACCGGAACCGCAAGGAATACGTTGCAACAAGCTAAACCTGACTGCTTAGAGGAACAACCTCGGCCCCTTCAGACGCCTTCTGTGCATGCCTGTGAACAGCGTCGACGACCAAGACAGGAGACACGCGAGGTCCCTAGACGTGCCAAATGCGTGCCATTTAGTTCTAGCCTAAGCGGAAGCCGTCGCACGCAATCAGGAAGAAATGCTCATTAGCGGAATGAGTGCGCCTTGAATGCAGGCGTCTTGCGCCCACGAGTTGGACAGGACAACGTTGAAACTGCGCTGAACTATGTCGTTCTAGCTGCGAAAGCTAGTGAATACTAAAAACGTACTAGTCAATGGCGATCCGCAAGTGCCCTTCAGCGAGGGTGTGGCCCACGCTTATGCGAGGTATAAGCGGCTTTGAGCCGCGAAGTCTGTGGGACTGTCATCAAACAAACAATGAGTCGCCGTGCCCCGCCCGTACCTCCTACTCTTAAGCAGTTCCGGACACGTGGAAATGGTGGGCATCATCACCTTTACTTCCCAGCAGAGATATCTCCGTGGCCTGGAGAAAGGCGATGATAACGTACCTCAGCGCAATAAAAAATGCTCGCGGCACGCGACTTGATCGGAATGGCAAATTAATAGGCCTTTTAAGTTGTGCCTAAAAGGAATGGCCGAACAGTCACTATCATCCTCATTAGCCGCACATGACCCGCAACTAAGAATGGCGGGAATGTCTCTACCGGTACGAGTATGCACATTTGTCGGCCACAATTCGAACAAGCCTGCCGGCACTTCTGCGCTGCATGTGACTACTTGCTCTGAGGAGAAAGCCAAATCGGAGATCGCTCTTCTCGCGAGGGCGGCGGCGGACGACATTGGCACTGCGCCGTTCCTTCCGTCCCTGCGGGACCGCGTGTCGTTTCCAGTAAAATCCATCGGTCTTTGTTTTCCCCTGAAGCAAAGCGAACGAATTCCTGCCCGAGCCTAAGAGCGCGCTTAACGAAAAGCGCAGAATGATGCGGAAAAATTCACACTATGTACACAGTTTTCCCACGTCTAGTCGAATGGAAAGCATTAGATCGATGAAAAAGATGACCTGTCATAACGTAAAATCCCCGTTAAAGCATTATTTTATGCTCATAAATCGCAAGGCTTGATTTCCGAATAAGTGGATGCCAGCCAAGCACTATTATGTTTTGAGGAAGCAATTTCATGGATCTCTGGTAACCAAGCCTAACGCTTGCTTGAAGCTTTCCATTAGAATACCAATTACCTATCCAAGCACGATGACGTTAGCCACGTACGCCCCTTGGGTGTACGTAGCCTGAGTATCGGTCGGGACAACCATGGCCTAGGACACCTCAAGCCAAAACAACGTGGAACAAAGAGGCATTACTGTTGGCACCGCGATTGTAACGGTTCGCGCTTCCGAAACTCGCTTTTGTATTTGACTTTGTGACTTCCGTATTTGGATGGCCCTCCTCGCAGGTCACGCCTCTCGACGGCTGTATCTCCGCTCATATCACGTGACAGTCTAATTAATAATCGACCAGCGGTAACCGTCGATACGCGTATCCATGCCGCACGTCGAGGGTGCTCCGTCACTGAGGCAAAACCTGCACGAACGGCGCTACCGACTTGCAGCGGAAGGTTCGGGACTCCTCGCATGGGTGTTGTTTGTCAACCGGTTTAGGTGATCAGAGCCAACACAATCGCCTTACACGCGGTCAGTGTTCGCTTTCCGACCGTACGGCCAAAGATGATTATCATTCTAACTCAGAGATC